>NMRA01000407.1:176528-229142 GCA_002633005.1 Phoronis australis | reverse complement strand
CAGGCACCTGTCGTAGTAGAAGTTGTTGGCCCAGGAGAGACCTAAGAGGTGGTAGTCGTCAGGGTGCACCGGTACGATGCGAAAAGCGTCCTTGATGTCAGTCTTAGCCATGAGGGAGTGGCGCCCAAACCGTTGAACCAGGCGGATAGCGTCCGTGATGGATTGGTACTGGACTTGGGAGAATTGAGGGGGTATGAGGGAGTTAACTGAGTTAGAGTGACGAGATGGATATGACAAGTTATGAATGAGACGAAAACTGTTAGTTTAATAAAGTGATACTTAATTGTTTATTGTCGCTTTTAATAATAGACTATGAGCTGAGAGCACCATTGTTCGCTGGTTTTTCTCGTAACGAGACAGCACACATGTTTATTTCCGGTCTTCCGGTTCTTAAACAACTTGAAGCTGCTTTTACGCGATCATCTGATATTCAAGTTTTTACGCCCCGTCGGTGCTCCTTATGCTCTTGAATATTTAGTAGTTGCCTTAACCCCTGTATACACACCACACTTTTTGTATACGACTTTTCGTATGTTAAAATAGGTGTGTGTAAGCAGATGTTCCAACAAAAATTTTTACTGGTGGCGTGACTCATACCCAAATGTGCACAAATATGGTTTCACGAAAGTTTTGAGCCAAGTTCATGTGACGAAATTGAGAAGGGTTTTCAATTATCTTAAGAAAAACTCCAGAGACATGTTAAGTGCCAGAAACTTACCAGGATGCATAGAAATTTCACTGTTTGGCTACAAAAACAGAAAATTGTCTTACATGGGTGGAGGAAAACCTCCTTCTCGACCGCCCCCCACTCGGCGCCTCGCGCCTCGGAATCGACCTTTGCGGGAATCCTAACCCCCCCTATAAGGTTCAAACGCACTTAGTCTGAGGTTTCTTTATTTCATATTATTGAAAACGTAGATCCGCCACTGCATTTGGTGCACGTTTGCACTCACGAACACGACTAAGGCATTACAAATGGTATCTACTGAGACAGACTTTGATACTTTGTTTCAGTTTCATATAAACATTTGTTAGGTTACAATAATTCATCCAAAGACACGGACATATTTCACGGTCTCATACTTGGTACCAACGGCGTACTTTTCGTTCTTTACTGCCGGGA
Source organism: Phoronis australis (assembly GCA_002633005.1). Taxonomy (NCBI): domain Eukaryota; kingdom Metazoa; phylum Phoronida; family Phoronidae; genus Phoronis; species Phoronis australis. The sequence continues at coordinate 228,019 of NMRA01000407.1, read as the reverse complement.
ACCACTTCCAAAGCAGTTCGGGTTCTCGAGGAAATCGTGAAAAAACAATATATTTGCTTTCGTCGTAGCTTCATGGCTCGCACAAGCGCGAACGATATGCCACACCATAGCGGCATGCATTCGGCTGAAGAACCACTGACGTCGCCGTGTACTCACCTTCCTCACAGGTTAACGTGACACCTCTCGGAGAGGCGATGTGGATATAGACCGATTAAGACTGTAACAAAAACTTATTAAATCGGGTGGAATTCTCCTTAAATTATTCTATTTTAACGTAAGATGATAGTAAGCTTTTGTATGGTGCAGCGGCTAGGTAGACAGCTCCAAACTCGAGCGCAGCGTGTTTGAATCCGGCCTCCGGTTCCCGCCAAAATGTTATTCATCACGAGTTGAATAAGTAAATGGATTATTTAACGGTTGTATTGGCCATGTCAGGATCATAATGAGGTATAAAAAGGGGTTATTTGTGATACTAGAGAGGTTTCGCAAAGCGACGTGAACGTGAACTATCACTCATATATAATTTCCGTGTCATTCATGCCATTGTTGGCTGTGACGTAATCCGTTAGTGTTTGCGTATTTTACGCGAATACAGAGATTCACGTCGCTTTAAAGGCGAAGCATGTGGCCCTTGTTTAATTCTTATTTGGCAAGACATCGAAACAATTTTTATTTTGATAGATTTCTCAATCCTTCTTCTTTGCTTCAGTATAAAATGAACGCGATTTTTGTCTATAAATGTTCTTAAAGTCCGGCTGTTCGCTGGATATCATGGAAATAGAATGGATTCTTAATAGATATGATTTTGTGTTCGTATTAGATTTTTTACATGCTTAATTTACATGCATTTCTTTATTTTAAACTGCAAATAAATTACAAATTATAAAAGTTCACTATTTTTCACAAGAGTTTGTTGAAACGACTTTTTTCACATTCAACATATATTCCCATCTTGCATACGCGTAGCAGAATGGAATACATACACAAAACGTACCGAGAGCGGCGTACATGAAGTAATATCCCACGAGACATTATTCCGCGAATAGACCGAGACGGAAGGTCGAGGTCGGTACACGGAATAAGGTCAGTGGGATATTAGTTCATGTACGCCAATAGAGGTACGTTTTGTATTTATCCCATGCGCTTCGAATCCCTAAGTTTCTTACATTTTTCGGCAGATTTTTCAAATACTTCACAAAGACTGTTCACATGGCGGATCACATCCTATATGTATGTACTTGCGCGTTAGGTTGCAAGTTTTCTCTTGTAAAAGAAACAGTTTTAAAAGTAAGGATTTATGTCTTGAAAAGAGGTAGCAAAGATGAAAACAACGGCAACTGAGCAGTGAACTTGCAACATCTACTGGAAATAGTTAAAAAAACAACAATATTTGATATTTTAATTTCATAGGAATCAGCGCCTGAGTTGCAGACGATATACTATTCAGCAATTAGAAACGGGGACATAAGTGTCTTATAATTAACAGTTTTTTACGTTTAGGGCCTGGTTACATGTCGAGTGTTAGTTACACTGTTGCAACCGTGTTACTTTAAAGTATATTCGGAAATTTTGGTGATCGAACCGGCTCAGAAGACGTCGAGTCGTCATTGACCTACCTTTCGAACTTTCCATGTCAGAGGTCACTGTTAAATTGGTGCGGGAGGTGAATACGGAAAACTTTATTTCATGGCCGTATTTCCCCGGAAAGATTCAACGCGAATGGGATAAAGTAAAATTCAATACAATTATACAAAACTTGTTCCATTCAAGATTCTGTAAAACGTACAAGTAGCCTACTGATTGTCCATCAACTTTCTCAAGGAAAAGCATGATGCAGAGCTGAAAATATGAGAGAAAGAGGTAACACTGAAACGGGAAAAGTTGGAAATGGAGAGGAAAGAAAGGGAAGAGAGGCTAACTATAGAACACGAGATGTTAAATCTCATCGCAAAATTAACTGAAAATTTGACTTAATTGAATTGACGGATTTGTGTTAGATGTTATGAGAATGAAAGTAAAAGAAGTTGCATTCGCAGAGTGATTTGTAGTAGTTTATAATGTAGCGGATATGTACCACTGAGCTCAGTTATTCGGTTCACGTTGACTTTCAGGTTCACGTAAAATTCAGCTGTTGCGAAACCCATTTTTTTACCTTAACGTGAATCGCCACGCTCAATTATATATACGCAGTAATTCTCGTTCACGTCACTTTGCGAAACCTCTGTATTACGATATGGCACGTTTTAATCAAATACGAAGCGTTAGCGCTTGTTTAATGCAATCGCAATAATAGCATCGTTGTGATCGAGACGCATTCTTTTACGATATGAACATCTTGACATCGTTTGTATTTGCGATCGATTTTTTCAGCGAACGTAACGAAAAGTAAGTGGCTAAGCTGTGTAATCCAAATCAATATATATTCGTTGCGAAGATACTCTTGTTGAATAGTTTTCAACAACATAGGAAGTGGTGTCGATCTCAAGGCATTTTAGTGGACAAGAGAATGAGCATTGCGTGCATGTAAAGGGGTAAGTCTTCAACTTTATTTTTATCCTTTTATGCAATTCAATAAGTACAAATGGCAGTGGCTGTAATTCATGAATCACTAACAACTGTGAATCTCTGGCTTTCTACCAACGGCCTGTAATCATGAAAATCTCGGGAAGTGCTGTAAACTTTAATAAATTGGCTTCACTGTCCGTGCCATGATAGTAATTGGTTTCTACCACTTAAAAATGAGAGACAGTATGCGACCAGGATGTGTTGGCCACCCCTATAATTTTTGTCCATGCACGTGTCACATGACCTGTTTGAGGACGGAAATCCATTTAAGTCTTGACATGAAAAGGTTTTTACATTTTATGTCCTAACCAGAATTATTATTTATACTAAGAAAGAAATTCTCTATTAACGAAAATCTCTCTCTCAAAGTGTAACAAATACATCTCTGCTGGCTGTCCGATACAAATATATTAGCAAAAGCAATATCTAAGGGCACCTTCATTTCTCGCACACCATCGGAGTTTTCCCACGAAATGTATTTTTCTACAAGGCTCTTCGAACTGTACATACTTCTCCTTCCTTTCAAACCTGCCTCCCGTTCACTATAGCTAGAACCTCGCTAAAAAGCAAGACTTCGCGAGATTACGTGAGATATTGCCATGTATTTTAAATGAGATCACGCGACTTTGGCTAAATTTTAGGTAGGTCTTAGCGTAGGTCCTAGTGTTACTAAATGCACGCCAGCATTTTCCCCCGCGCACCCATGTTCTCTTTGTTTACGTACGACCCATCAACAGTATTATAACCATTCAAGGGCAAGTTTGTTATTGACTTTCTAAAACCGTTCTGAGGTGGTGGCGTGTTAAAACTATTATTAAAATCTCTTGGTCTACTTACACCGACGTCTTGTCTATTTACATTGTCACGACGTTTCGGTTGGTCTATTCTCCGGCCATAGTCAGGTGTTCCTGCGTTGTTAGAAGAACAAGCACGGATATGTGGTACACTCATCATGGTGTGATTTTTTGATTATATATTGTCCGAGGAAAGATTTGAACCCAAGAGACATGTTGAGTCCAGCACCTTAACCACTACACCAGAAGTCATCCATTTACTTGGCGGGAATTTAATGATACTTTTACCTTCCTAAGATGACTGAGCCAGGTGTCACTTAGCTGTTTGCTTAGCTGACTGAAGACATTGCCTTGTACTTTCATGTATATGTGGCTTCCTTGATCTTTCTCTTGGTCCAACCTGTTTCACTGTCTCTAGCTAGTATTCGGATGTTATTCCACTGGATATTGTGTTGTTTCGTCCACATGTGTTCTGCTACTCCTGATGACAATATATAATAAAAAAATGAACTTTGACTCTCGTAATTTGCATGTTCGCGCATGAGCACTCCTCATTCCTGTCTACAACTTCCACCTTGCCACGGTTTCTGAGTTGTGTGTGTGTGTGTGTGTGTGTGTGTGTGTGTGTGTGTGTGTGTGTGTGTGTGTGTGTGTGTGTGTGTGAGAGAGTAAAGGGCCCCATGACACCGATCATCTTGCGACGCGTCAGTTGCGTCATGTCAAAAGCTAAAGGTACGAAAGTTGTATCAGAATTTACCATTTTTATACCACCCTGATGTTGTGAGCAGATTTCACGTAGTAGGCGTGTCACAAGAACTTGGGACGGATATCGTCTATTTTTGAGTTATTCTTGGAAAAGGTTGGACATACATGTCAACCAATAGGAGAATTACGTATTTGCTACGTATTTTTGCCGATGTTAACAATAAATTTTTAAACTTTCGCTTTGGCTTTTACTGGCAATCTCTTCTGTGGAAATAATATCGTATCACGAGCCTTGCTCGCCAGGGCCAAATGAGTTACAAGGAGTGTAATAAGAATCACAGTAATTAGATGCAAGAGCCTCTAATAGGTAAGTAGGCACATGGAATGCACTTTGACACTTGAGCATATTTTGACTCGTTTTCTTCAATTCTATGGTTTTCTATGTTATTTTTACAAAATTGTTATGGTTTGAGCAAAAAATGGCCGACTTGTGTGGTTAGTGGTCGCTTTCACTGTCACCTATTACGTACAGAATAAACCTGCATTCTGTCCAAGAAGAGAACTTTTGATTTAATTCACTTGCATTTATAAAATTTGTCTCAACTTGTTCCTTACTCAGATGAGAAGTGAATTTTGGTAGTCTCTGCAAAGAACTGGCAGTTCGTTATTCGTTGACTGAGACAATGTTCAACACGACATGGCACGCCATGACAAGACTACTTGTACGGCTTGTTTTTAAGTAAAAGCGAACTGCCATCACAAGTCATTTCAAATTTGAAATCAATGGCGGTAAGTGGTCTAAACCAAAAGTGTTTTTGTGATGAAAGGCAGATTTATATCCGCAATAAAAACTATTAGATCTTTTCAAGTGTCAATTTCAGCAGGGTTCATTGATGTATAATCTTTTTCATATTTTGATTTATTAGTTGGAAACCAGGTTGAAAGCTTGGCCGAACAAACACCTTAGAAAAAATAAAACTGACACTGCTGGTCAACTTTTGCCTAAAACCGTTTGATGCTTTCTTAAAATGCTCGTAAAATCTTTGTACAAAACACAGATCACAAAACCAAGTCCAAAGAGTGAAAAATGACTGTGATTCCACAAACATCCGCAGAATGCGAGTAAGGCAAAATCAATCTACAGAACCACATAGTCTAGTCTGTGTGCGACATTCCTTTGTTAACTATATCTAGTGCTTCTCATTTAGACGTCTAACATCCCCAGAGAAGGATTATGGTTTATTGAAGAAAGCTATTGATGATTAGGATGCTGGCTGACAATAGAATAGCAAAAGCTTGATTTGTTTCAGGAAGAAGACAATCAGGGCAATTGTTAGCATTAGCAGTAACGTACATGTAATTTACAACATTAGCTTACTGAAAGGAATAAATGCAATCTGATACCGACTGTCACATTTTGTGTGCTCTTCTTTAAGTAAAAGATATTATTTTTCTTCTCATTTGCCAAAGCACGATACAAATCTATATTTGGTGACAAGACAAAGCGACGGGTTTGTAATTAGGGAAGACTAGGTGCACGTGAAGCTTGGATGTTAGAAGATGCTAAATAACTAAATCAACACTGACTAGCTACTTGACAGTAGACACCAGCAACTATTTCACCCCGTTTCTAAGTGTAAGTAGTAGAAACATTTTGTTTTTCCGTAGATATTATATCAGTAATACCCTGAATCCAAACAGTGCTGCAAGTCTGTACATTGTTTTTTGTCAAATATATCATAATTGACTTACACATATTAACATGCACATACTGAAATTACGATCGCATGAAGACATTTGCATGTATCTTCAGAAATCATAAGGCGAATACGAAAATCAAGCCCTTCAAAAGAACTTCGAAGATTAAAGGGGCATGGAACGCGAAAGATTGTCCAACATATCACTTAACTAATTCCTGACCAAAGTACTATCTTGCAACATCTAGTACAGAATAATTCAGCTTCTCCTGAGAGGAAATTTTCCAAAAAATCACAAAATTTACGATTTCTGAAATACGCGCGAAGGAAAAACTGTGATTACCACAGAGTTTCTAACATCCCTCCTACTTATGCATGCGCTTACAGTCAGTTGCTTGAAATCGCTTGAGGTGAAAGGTCAAATTTGCCATAGGAGGGAAATATGCTACGTCTATGTCTTTCCATGCCAAATAAGGAGACGGACTTTGCCTTGTGGGAGAAAAATCGAAGATCATTTTTATTTTGAAATTTGAAACTATAGTAATATACATTGATATCAACAGAAATTAAAAATCTTAACGAACATGGCTTAAAAATTCCTTGTGGACAAGTTGAATTCTGTTTCAGCGACAGACGACCACTTTCAACACTGCAGCTAGTGTTTTTGTCGCTTTCCAGGCCACTTTAAATGTTTTACAATTCTCTTGTCACAGTAATTTGCATTTTTCACCTAGCCAGGGATGAACTAGTAAACTAATTCACTTGGCTCATTGGCCGCTACTAATTATAACGTGACATCATTAAATCAAAATCTATAAGCAGACGTCGTTACAAAGCGGTGAAAACAAGCAAATAACTAAGTAGAACTGTTTATGATGCCCTAGGTACCTTATGGAATTCGATTTGGCTAGCGCCGAGAACATTTCTTCTGGTGTATGTTCATATCACAGAATCAGTGGATTTTTGTTGATGGATCTTCAGCGCTGTTTGAGTTGCAGTATTGGCTAGGCAATAGTGCATGAACCATGCGAGTGATATGTAAAACACTCAATGCCATACCTCCAGCACTATTTGGACTCAAGCTTGGTTTACAGCCTATTATTACCCATGGCACGTGATGGTAAAGGAAATGGAAGGATCGGAGTAAAAAGTCCAATTCGGTTTATCTTTTTTAGCCAGATGAACAAGGTAAAATATAGCTTGAAAGGTTTCTAAACAGCGATGGAACGATACTAGACATCACTGTGTCGACAAAATGTCTCTACTTGACTTGACTTCGCCAGTTCCCCCATATCAACAGGCAAATACATCTGAGTGGGCTATGAGCCAGAAGTCGTCATCGAGAACTGACCAATCAGATATCTTAGCCTATTGACCCAGTGAAACCGGTTAAGTCAATCAAGTACAGCCATTATGGGTATCATCATTAAAAATTATTTAAACCAACTCTTATGTTAGAAAAATATGTGACACGTTAAAAGTGACATGTACAGTGTACATAAAAACACCGAGGTGCACAAATCATTTATAAATGGGTGAACTGTCGAGAGGGTGCCGTGAAATTCTAGGAAAACAAGATTATGCATTAGGTGTGAAGTGGAAGTTATTGAGAATGAATCTCATTTTTTGTTAATTTTTCCTCTGTATATTGACTTGTCATGTAAATTTAACATTCCACTTTATGTGAATGACGTAACGTTGGTTTTTAATCAATTAATGGGATATCAACTTGTTTCTCACTCATAAGAAGTGATTTCTGGGAAAGAACTGAGAGTTCATTCTTTCTTAACACCATGCTTGTGGCATAAATAAGACGTCTTGACAACAAGCCAATATGCACAGCCTCATCTCAAGCAATAAGGAATTATCTGTACTTTTGAAGCCCTGAAATCATCTCCAATTTGAATCAGGAACCAACTGAGACCAGTTTTATGACGGTAAATCTAAATTAAAAGTTGGTTGTCGTGAGGTTAAAGCGGTCTGGAACGCGATCAACAGACTAAATTGCAATATCGAAAGTGATTCGCTGCCACTGAAAAAGAATTCAACCTGCTCACTGGGTATTTTTAGGGTTTGTTTGTAAAGAATTTTAATTTCTGTAAATATCAAAGAGTTTTCTTTTAGTTTCAAATTTCAGGAAAAAAACGATCTGTCAGCTGCTCACCACTTCGTCGACTCTCCCACAAGGCAAAGCACGTCTCCTTATTTGGTATGGTAAGACACAGACATAACACATTTGCCTTGTATGGAAAATGTGACCTTTGAACTTGAGCAACTTCAAGCAACTGACTGTGAGCGCATGTGCAAATTTATCATAAGTGGGAGGATATCGGAAACTCTGTGGTAACCACAGACTTCTTGCTTCGCGCGTAATTTTGTCATTTTTTCTGGAAATTTCCTCACACGGTAAAGTGAATTACTTTGTACTAGATGTTGCGAGCACGTGCCTTGGTCAGGAATTGTTTAAAATATATTTTGACGAGCTTTAGCGTTCTGTGCCTGTTTAAGGTGGGTTTAGACACTCATTAATGCTATTATTAACTCACTAGCTCAGTATTAAGGCGGAGAAATAAAGATGTTAGGTATTAGATGTTGTAATCTCGGGTTAGTTAAAAGCGTGTCATTACCTTATAAACCACCTGCGCCGTGTGTATTTGCACGTGTGTGTGTGTGTGTGTGTGTGTTTGTGTTTGAATACATATTGTTTTGTATTTCTGTAAGGGGCCAGTGGCCTGTTTACAAAGAATAAATGTATTATAGAGACGCTTTAAGTGATTAGATGTAAAGTAGTAACAACCAGCTACAGCAGGATTGAGATATTTTAACCGCAAACTAGCAGTCGAGATTGGTACATGTAGACACTCTTCACTTCAGGAGGACTTCAAACACGTTTTATTGAGATGTCTGGTGTAAACTGAATTATGGAAGCAATACAACATAAAAGTAAATGCGTATATTATTGGTAGGTTTCAGAATGACCTAACAGAATTGTTTTTCATTGTTGTAGTTGCTGAAGAAAGATTTAATGCTATACTGTTGTAGATAATTATTGCTCGTGTGCAGTAGCGTGATTTCTTTTATATGCCACTCGCTCGACTTACGTCCTTCTCCTGAAGTCTAACCGTCTATTTTATGGGCGCTTTTATGCACATTAGTAGGACGTTTTTTTGCTCTCCATTTCGTTCTTCTCAGGTGGGGTTCTATTTTTTATTGTTGACACCGATTTTGCGCTTATCTCCACCCCCGAGCGGTACTCCAGTATTAAAATGCCGGGGTGTGCCGCCCGAAAATTAAGATAGGCCTACCCACACTTCAGAAGAGATTTGCCAATGAAAGATATCGTTCCGCACAGAAATTCCATAGGAAGTCACCTTCCGTGGAAAAATTCCACAAGTCACCCTTGCGTTGGAAAATCTCATCAGACAAATTCACCTTTCGCGATCCTGCAGGTGACACTAGTAAACGAGACGAAAACTGATGCACGGTTCACACCGAAAAACTCGGGCGAGAAAAGATCGCATACCGGTGCTAGGCTCGCGCTCGCCAGATCGCCATTAGCGAATTTTGAGCGGCACTGGCGATGGTATAGCTAAGTCCATTCGCCAACTTGGCGAATGCTTCCACAACTTGACAATAAAAATTAATTTCGGGAAACCTACTCGCGTGTGGCCGCACAGTCAGCTCGAATCAAGTCGCAGCAAACAACATTCGTACTTCGATTCAGAGTCCTCAAATAACAAGCTAATGTTCCATTTCATGTCCGTCAATCCCCTTGAAATCACTCCTTTACCGCAACAAAATGTTCAACGATGTTTTGGTGGTGTCAAAGCGACGAACAGAAGACTATTTTTGGCGGCAAACGCGACTTAGTCTCTCAATAACTTTTTACACTCACGACGTGGTGTGAGCCAGTCGGACGGTATTTTAATACCTTTAAAAATTACCTGATGGATAAAACTGAACTGAGTTGAGTTGTCTCAAACATGCAATATGAACTCAAGGTTTAAATATATTATTTTCAAATTACACGAGCCTCTCCTAATTCATTACTAATTTTACAAATTTTCTGCGCACATTTTGTTGTGTCAAATATTAATTGAGACTTGACACTGACAGATTTTCTTTTCAAATAGTAAAAGGCAAGGACGATGCCAGGAAGAACGAGTTTGTTATATATTTTTAATGTCGCAAGTGTAAAATCAGGGCCCTCGATTATCTGTGCCTTCTGAGAGGGATTTTTTTGGACGAGAGGAAAATTCTACCTCCCGATCACCATCAATAGTACCCCTCCACCATGCTTCAAGTAGCGCTCTTTCAAATTGCGACCTTTGAGAGTTACAAATGATTAGAACCTCGAAGGGAATTTTTCAATCTCTTGAGGGGAACTTTTGAGCCTCATGAGGAGAATTTTGCGTGGTTTTTCAATGTCTTCCGAAGAGGAATGGTGTCGATATTCGGCTCCAAAATCAAGGGATTGAGGGCCCTGAAAAAGTTATTGAGAGTCTGGGACGCATTTGCATTTTGGCGGCAGCCTAAAGAAAGCAATATAAAGCAAATGTCAATTTGTTACGTAATGAATTTTATTTTCATTTTTCTGCTCGATTCAGCATTAATTTGCAAGTCACGAGTTATGTTAATGTTTTTGGACCTAAATGTCTTGCTCATCAAAATGCCCACGTTGGCCGGCGTATCCTCGCCTTAACCCGGGGCTAGCGGGATCCCTGGTCATTTTTAGGTCAACATCAATGAAGCCCGTGTGGCCGGCTTTCCCCCGCAGTAACCCGGGGATAGGGAGAACTCCTGCCCAATTAATTTAAGTTCAACATCATTTAAATAGCCATGTGGCCGGCGTAAACATGCAGTAACTCGGGTATAGGGAGAGACTTGTCCAAATGTTTTAGATCATAATAAAACCCATGTTGGCTAATATACCATCCGACGTATTAGGGTGCTATATGAATTTGGAATATTGATCATTAGTTTTTTTTCCTAAAGGCAAACGTCTTTTCTTATAGTACATTCATGAAAAGGACCTGCATAACATGAAAAACAAAAAGTACATTTCGTGTAACTGTGTTTTTATCAAGTGCGTGGGTTGGGAAATGAGAAAATATTTGGCTAATGATTTATAAAAATAGCTAAAAGATTTCAGATGCTGTAGCCATTTTGACTAATATGTTTAAAAGTCTAGCGCGAGCCTAGCGGTGAGTGCATTCTGAAAGCCAAAGATATTATCCCGGTGTGTGTAATTGATAATTCACAGAAGCGGGACTAAATCATAACTTTTTGTAGTGATTTTTAGCCAAAATGATGGACCCTTCCGCAGAGACTTCAGACGAAAAACGCAGTCAGGCATCTGGTCGGAAAAGTGACCCTTCCAGTTGGCACACATACACACATAAGAGTACCCCCCCGGGCCTGACTGTTTGGAAGCCCTCATTTGGATGTCTGGTGCCGTCGTCCTGTTTCCCCCCACTCTACTGTCATGTGTGTACATTGAGTTCACTTGTATATTTCTGTATGGCCAGGAGGTCTTCGTATGTTTATTGTAACTAATCAAATCGGCTGGACAGTATTTCTCCTCTGTACGTCCAGGTCTTTCCTCCCCGAAGTTGCTATCAAAGATATTATAATTATTATACGTAATTATAGTATCCTTGTTGCTGGCATCCATTTCACGATCTCGAATACATATGTTTTGCTTTTAAACAATCATTTTTTGAAAAAATCCTCGTCACAAAATTGAACTACTATAAACAAAAAAGTTTTAAATTGACAATAAAAAATAGACAAGTCAGTTAAAATTTTAGGATGCCCGTTTCACGTTTTCGCGTAGGTTTATTTAAATATATAAGTTAAATTCCAGTGACAGAAATTTTTCTAGAATTGGTTGCGAGTTGGGTATGAGAATTTGCAAGTTTAGTGGTTGGCGACAGAGCCTCTAGACGGCCAATACCTGCAGCCACCGATTTTTTCTGAAGACCCGGTGTCTCCAGTAGTCAGTGAACGGCCATACAACTTACGATACGGCTTAAGATATTAGCAGGGCGTCCAGCTAGTCCCGCACACTTTTTTATTTCAAATATTCAAGGTCATCTGCCACACACAGTTTCAGAGGTGCACTTACAAACACACTAACAAATTTTATGTCTTATGCCCTGCGCTTGGCACTTGTACACAAAAGCGGCTATTATCGCAACTTGCACCTTCCACTGTTGCGCTACTCCCCTGGTTTGCAGATCTCGCCCACTCACACGCGTATTGCGTGATTTGGTCTCGCGCGAAAGAATGTGAAAGGAATTGTTTACTCTGCCAAATTAAATATTCAAGATGGTGGACGAAACCGTGGACTCGTGCGATATCATTCGGCACGTGTACCTGAGAGCTTTTGGCATCGGAAAAGCATAATTAAAGAGTTTCGGTTACACGTTCAAACGCGAACGCTAACGTGTTAGGTATAAATATTTGCTTACTACGTCACAATGTTGACCAACATTTTGGCATAGACAAATCTTACACGGGCATCCTCGTTCGATACGAAGTTCATCTATTTCCGTGTGACGTTACCATGTCCATTACTATACGTATGGTAATATCAGCTTTTGCAACGTATTTGGCGGGTCAAACTTCGAGACTATTTGGATAGACACTGGTATCGCGGCAATCGTTTTCAGCACCTCTCCCGTTTACTGTATCTAAAACACGTCTTAAGAGCCATTCCACGAGAAAATAAAAAGAAATAAAAAAATCATTCCAGGAGTCATCATTCAGATTAAGCTTAAAATTTGTGTATATAGTCGTGGTGTGGCTCTGATACAAAAATCACTCTGCTCTTATTGGCCACTTATTTTTTACCTATTGGCCTTCAAAAGTTTACCAAGAAATGGCACGTTTTTGCATACCGAAGACAACAATTTTCTACTATAAAAACAGGTAGAATGCTTTGGCTACTATCCGAGGTGAAACTTCACTATGAGTTTTAGGGCATTGAAAGCAGGATGCTTTGAAAATGTTCAATCGTTATGGCTTTCAGGGTAAGATTGATGCGATTGGTTAAAATATGTTGTTTGGGAAGGCGGGTGTCCTCCGAGTTTAAAGAAGCTTGGGAACTTAAACTTAGGATTGAGGTTACCCTGGGTGCAAGCACACCATGTCAACTCGGAACTCGCCAGTTGCCACCCTCCTCAGGCCCCCGGTTACCAACAAGGTCACACTGACTATCACGGTTTCCGCATCCACGGAGTCGCCGTAACCACAATCAACCGCGGCACATTTTGTCTGGGAGAGTGGACAAAAATACGGGGTACGTGAGCATCATTCAAGACAGCAATGTAAATGTGAGCGAGGAGGGGTTGGCGGGAGTGGGTGGTGGTCGGACTGTCTAGACACTTTTCTGGGTATTCCCTACAATGGAGATGGAGCAGTTTATTCCCTGTTGCTTCTAGCACCGACAGGCTCAGTTATGTACATGAACTTTTGTTGAAAAACTGTTCCTACAAAACTTGTTTAAGTCCGTGAGCCCGTGCTTGACGAACAAAACTGCTAAAACCTGAGTTAAAGTTTTCATATCATGTCTTGTCTTTGCATTCTTTAATAACTATCACACAAAAATAATCGGTGTACCGGAAAAAAAACCTTGACCCTTGACTCTATAGAGAAAGCAGGAACATGAAGCTTTTCAGATCATTTGTACTTGGAACAAAGATCATGATTCGTTTTGATGTACAGCGGCCAAAATTAATTTGTATTTTATCCAGACAAGGTTCCGGGCAAATACTGGCTGCCAGGCCAACTTACCTAAAAACATTAGAGCGGCATTTACAAGTACAGCAATCAATTCTAGGCACGACGGACTCGCTCTCATCTAATTTTTCATTCATTACTGGGATAATTTGCACTTGATTTATATCATCAGATACCAGTTGCTTGTAACGCGTATGCCATTAACGCGGACCCTGCCTGCGTTGGCATTGATATTCAAGAAACAATTGGTCATTAATCACCGAGAAATTTCATTTCGTGCTTTTGTATTCAATGAAAGATCAAGTCGATGCTAACTTTATCAATCAAGCTATCGAGCGAATGCTGCCAGCTATTCCAATCAATTAATCTTTGACAGCGCCGTAATGTTATGTTGTATACCAACTAAACTGTAATGAAAGTAAACAGTTTTACATTGGAATGACCAAAATAGGCCATAGACCCAGCTCTCCTATCTTTCACCTCTGTGGCTACTTTTGGGGAGCAACGGGAACTTTTGCATTAAACCCATCTACAGATGTTCAAAAGTCAATTTCAAATAAGTTCCCAAGAATACACTTGCACTTTTAGTAAGAATTTTAATTTAAAAGTTGGAAAAATATAGCCTCAACTATTGTGTTAGCCACAAGGTGCAAAATGACCAGAACAGCCAATCAAATGCTAGGAAAATGTTGTGTCTATACCTTTCCCTTTCAAAAGTCGTCAGCTTCATGAAAATATTCATCAGAGGACAGTCAGCTGATGTTATCCTGCTGACTTAGTTAACTTGTTTACAGCTACCGTCTGCATTGGATAGTATTAATTCTTGGATGAGTGTGCAAGTAATAGGTAATTACCAAGGGCCATGGCTCATAAACAAGCAGGCAGCAATTAGAAATTGAGGAAAGCCAAGTCAAGTGGTCACGAGTGTCATCATACTGAAACAATTTTTGGCATATACCGGGAAGGGTGACTTTTGGAACAGGATAGTCTGAAGCTCCACTGGATGACTCAGCCTTTAGCAGCAGAAAATGTCATGAAAAATGTTAATGGGACGTTTAAAAGAAGTGGTTGTTGTAAAATAGTGTACCCTTGTTTGAAGTCTAGATTCAAAGTTGTGTGACTGTCCAGACTGTGTGAAGACGATGTCTCAAAAAAACAACTTTGGATAACAATAATGACGATATAAATGATGACGGAGTGGATGAAGAAACATTATTAGTGTATGCTATGTTGTTAAAGAACTTGAAATTTGTAACCTAATGGAAAATATTGACAACATTTTTTCATGCTGGTGACTGTCAGGACTGACACCTAATGAAAGTGATGAGAGTGAATTCCTTGCAGAAGGGTTGGAATTTTAGATTGTTCATATGTAGGTTGTGATATCAAATCTTTATCAAGTTCCAAATGGTTAACAGTATTGTTCTTTTGGTAGGATTTCAGGAGGCGCTGGTAAAATTTTTCTTTTTCTCGTTTTGAGCAATTTTTCACCTAATAGAAAATCACTTCCGTGGCTACTTTTTGGGGCCCAGTAAATTTTGGTATTTATAAGGTCATTAAGTACAATATTTTAAGAATTTAAAAGGTCCCAGGATTTGACGTTTTTGAGAAATTTGACCTAAAATATGACTTTTTGCAAAAATTTTCACAGAAAACCAATCTTCAAAAACCAACAACACTAGACAAAAACTGAATGATGATTTGATTGGGTTTCATTCAGTTGAAGTTACGGGACAAGGTCGAATGGAATATGCCCTACAAGGATTCTCAGCATCAGAGTCAAAGAACACTGTAAAGACACACACACAGTACTGTTCTTAACCATTCATTGACAGCTGGTCACACTATAGATTACTCTGGTGTTCAGATCTTAGCCAAAGATAATGCCACCGTCAGGCTCCTCATAAAGGAGGCTATGCATATACGGCTGAATCATGCCGAGCGGCTATCTCAATAGTTCATTTGAGCTCCAACTGTTTTGATTTCTGGTCTCTCCCCTCATAATGCATTCCGACGTGTACCTGTACAGTCTGTTCTCCACCTGTGTCACCAGATTGAATAATGTGAACTTTTATCTTGAGAATGGTTTATAGTGAATAAACCGGAAACGTCAATCAATATGTCATTGTTTACATACGGGCTAATTTAAAGTTCGTAATTATAGCTTACCACGTGCCGATTTCACTAAAATTCATAAAGTCCACCTTTTATACCGTGTGTCCCAACAGTAGTACAAAAGTTAACACTGGGGAAGTTTAGCATTTGTCTGGTACTCTAATTCTTAACAAACAAATTCTATAAAGGCGTCATTTTTTTGAAATGTGCACATATCAAAAGTGGGTTTGTTCACTATTCCAATCTGAAGAACACGGGTCAATGAGCAGTTGTAACAGCTGCAGTGTCTGGAGAAACCACCATTCTGAATAATTAAACGACGGCAAATATTCACGTACGCTTATTATTATAATAACCTTGATTATGAAAATTTTAAACTAAAACGTCTGTATGACACCCTTGTCCACATGGTTGGAGAGCAGATTCTAAAAAAATCTTTAAAATGCGTTTTAGAGCTTTTGCGAAAGGCAAGTCAAAGGTTTAGCAATCTACCAAGACAAAATAGATGTGATGATCATAATATAATAACGTTTGCTTTGATTAAGTTGAATGCACTACGCAATTAATTGAGACTGCTGATTGGTTTAACGTTTTGTACCAGTTTTGGCAGAGGTCGGAACGGAGCAGGCACTTCTTTGTGAATATGACGTGGCATTTGTAAGTTGAAAAGACATTTTGTAAATGTGGCCGACTTCTGATATGGACATCGTGTTCTTTTTAGTCAAAGAAAACAGGGCTGCGTGCAAGTGGATCAATGTCCATTGTTTGTAAAAGTATCACGTGTTGAGCATATGCATTGTAGAAAATTCGCCGTTGGGCTCGTTTTCGGTGAGTGATTTGTGGAATTTGTGACATACTGTCCAGGTCAGATGATGACATTCGTATATTTATGTATGTGTGCGTGTTTGTGTGTATCGGTTGTAGCCTCCCTAGAGGAACATTAAATTAAGCATCGATACTGAAATTAACGTTCTGGAGGCATTTTTAACAAGTACACTGATTCTAATTAATGAAAACTCGCTTGCTCGGCGGCCATATTGAATCGCTCGTGTATACAGTACCTTCTACACTAACGATAGCGCAGGGCCCTCGTTCATCCGAGGGGAAGGTGCCTGTGCCTTCTCAGAAGGAATTTTTTGGGGTGAGGGGAAAATTCAACCTGCCGATCACCATCAATAGCACTCACCTTTGGCAAGCCTCAAGTAGCCAAAACTAACGTTTTGTGCTCTTTCAGATTCAGTCACCTGTGCGACTACAAGTGATTCGAACCTCGACGGTAATTTTTCAATGACTTGACAGATATGTTTGAGCCTCATGAGGTGAATTTCATGTGATTTTTCAATATTTTTCAGTGGAGAATAGGACCGATGTTCGGTCCCAAAATCGACGCATTTAGGCCCCTTTAGTATAACATCCAACGGCTGCTGAGGGTACCTGTACTATTGCTAAGCCTAACCTCATCGACAAAATCAGCACAGCATTCAAACTAGTAACGACATAACAAAATCTCACACATACGTTACTGGTGGCATAGTCCTCTTGTTTGCTTTGAAGAGTGGGAGGTAGTTGGGTGAAGACAGCTTGCATTTGACCTAGAACAGAAATAGCCAATGGAAAATGTTGTTTCGTGAGATCGAAGAAGCCAATGAAATTCCACGAAAGCAGCAAGTGTTCTCAGGGACTAAATTTATCCAACTTTTCTTTATACCATTGTAATCGACTGAGAGTGGCCCTAAACAGTTCTCTTCAATTTCAAACTTAACTTTGAAACTGTGATCCTGCATTGCTTCAGTCAGTCGGACTGCATGTGAGCGCGGTATAAGAATGTACGAGAACTGGTCACTTACGTGAGATTGTTATTATCGTTATTTTGGTTACCGTCACCGTCACCAATACCATCACCAGCGTCATCATCACCGTCATAATCATCATCATCATCATCATCATGATCATCATCATTATCATTATCACCATCATCATCTTTGCATTGTCTTGTTTCAAAAACATTGTTTTGATTCCTTGGCGAATTGATGTTATTTACTGCGCACAAGACCATTGATTTCTTCTACAGGTAGATTCACCTGCGCTAACTTGAATCATTTCACCTTGAAGCTTTACCTAATAATCCGTTTGATGTACAATTTATTATTCCATTTGGATATCTAATGAAGTTATAAACCCAGCAGCGGTCAATATTTCTGAGTCAGTAATTCTCTATATTGACCGCTCATGCCTTCATGTATATTAACCGTTGCTATTTCTGTTTTAAATAAGTTTAAAACCTTTTTGAGGAGTAAAGGAAATCTTATAGCGATTCGGTATTGGGAGCTTCCTGTTGGCAAGCCGCTATTTTACCTCTGTGCCACCAGAACATCACCGAAGTCGAAATTATTTTAGCACCCAGATTTTCACGTCACCATTGTTTTTAAATAATCTGTAAATATAGAAAACTAATTGGTGAATGCAAACATCCATCAAGACATAGCAGGTCCCTTTATTACGCTATTGTAAAAAAGGCTTGTTTTAAAAGATTAAAATGTTCAATGATTTCCAATACACGTCATTTGCGCGGACGTTCGCGTATGCAGGTTGATGGAGTTGACACGCAGCTCACAATCGCATTGGCATCATCAAGTGATGTTTGTGAATTGGTCTGCATTAAAAAACTGCAAAACATGGCATATTTCCCAAAATCTATTCGATTGTTTCTTTGTCCTTTCCTAGCATCTCTTGAAATATTTTTTTCAAATTCGAAAGCTCAAACGTAACAATCTTCCATGAACTGCTAATGAGGTGGAACCATAATTAACAATTTTAGTCTTTCACACTCGTTCATAATCATTTTGGTGTCGGACAACCAACGGTGAAAGGCAATAATTGTGCTGTATTTTATGATTGTCAAGGTCTTATGAGTGGATGGATGTCTTAAGTTATTCTCGCCTCATTATGGGCGAAGTTGTTTGCAAGTTGTTCCAGCTTTGCAGTTTGTGTTTACACAACAAAGCTGAAAACTTGAGCAAAAAGGAATCCGCGTCTGCACACAGCTTCACAGTTTCAAGTTGGGCACATGCGCACTGGCGTGGCCGAGAATTAAGTTGCGCAATCAAGCCGGTGTTCACTTACGGGGAATAAAATGGAGAGTAAATGTCGACAACATCGCTTGATGATACTTAAATGCCATCAATATGTATGCCTGACTGCAGAGGCGTTGTTTGGATCGATTATTCACGAAGTTAGCTTGTCCCTCAAATCTGAGCTTTATCATGTACTGTAGCAAACACTTCGCTGGTCAACCGATGCCGGGGTGGTCGGCGATAGTAATAAGCAATGATTATAACACCATAAACGGGCAATAATCTTAGGATTCGTACTTTCTTTGTATCGAGTCTAACGAACAATGTAAATACTGACCATGGGATGGACATTCTGAAAACGTGGCGCACCCTACAAATTACCGGATGTTTACTGACAATTACTGGCATTTTAAAATATGCTCCAAAATTGAGCTTACATACTTGTCAGAAACAGCATTTGAAAAACGACAGCGGCGCCGTCAATGAAATGTCCGAAGCGAAACTAATTACAGTTTTTAAATTCTAGTGCGTAGCAAGGTGCTGTCCAGAAAGCCTCGCGCTTATGTTATAGTCTACTTGTGTCGGAGCAGCTTTTTCTGTTACGTGTTTCTCAAGCTTGTTACCCGCTTTAGTGTAACTCAAACGTGACCGTGATGGGTAAGAAGCTTGCCTTTTGATGCACTTAACACAAGTATGATCCTGATATCACCACGGCAACAAACACAGTGCTACACCACGGCAACAAACACAGTGCTACACCACGTCAGTTTGCTACGCAAAAATGATATTATGCAGCTGAGGCGGAGTTGATTTATACTGCATTCTGTCACTTTTGTGCTCCTATCCAATCCATTAACTTTGTCACGTTTTTCCCGTGTGTGGGTGGGCGCAGGTTGTTACAGACCGGTGCTAATAGCTTTCGGTGCGACGATAGACTGAAGACTGGTTCAAGTTAATCCTTTATTAATCCCGACCGTACGTTCACAAGCCTACTCAAACAAAACGTTGCGACGTAAAGTCTGTTTATGCTCCAGCCAATGCTGCGAAGCCTTGACTTGTGATGAACTTCTGAGACACGTTCAGCAACTGTTACACTGGTCGATTCAATAACCTGCTGTCTCTATAGCTGGCTCTCTATTGACTCTCGCTATAACTACTGATCCTCTTCACTGCAACTCAACTGTAGTTCTCCTGATTAACTTTCTTGAACTTGATCTCCCTTGAACTGACTTGATCTTACTAGCACAAACCTGTGCTAGTCTATTTATAGCCTAATGCATTGTTCTGGAACTTTTCATCAATTCAAGCACATACTAGAACTTTCTTGAATCTACCCAACCATTCTACAACCGTATACTAGTCTAGAATATTCCAGACTGCATTAATCACTGTCGTGCTAGAGTCTTCTAGAAAGTTCCAAACAATACTGTAGTAAACAAATTACATCATCACTGTTCTGACCTCAGTCTACTATAGAAAGTTCCATACTATTCTGTAGTAAACAAATTACATCATCATTGCACTTAAGTCAGGGGTCATGCCAATCAAACAGAATAACAAAACAAAACAAAACAAAACAAAACAATACAACTAAAAATACTGTCAGACTATATTCTGACAAACCTTTTACTTCGAAACCAAAGACGTTTTGATTGCTCCTTTCACAAAATATATACAGTTCAAAGCTCCCGAGGAGACGTGATACAGCTAACAAACTGTTCTAATATTTGCACAAAAAGATGCTTCGGCTTATGATCGTCACATTTTGTTTTCAACATAGAACTCTAGCCATGTAATGCCAACTCCCGCAAAACATTCTTGGAACCCCTAGACTAGCCGCGAGAGTTTGCGCTATGAATTTCCGGTAGTCTGCTCGACTGAGTGTTGATCATGTGTAGTGGTTATCAAATCAAGCATGATATAATTGCTTCGTTTTCATTTTGAAAGTTTTGTTCATGAAGCGAGAGTCTTGAGCTATGGTTCTTGACAAGCAGCGATTTACCGGCACAATTAGTCAACAAACCGGTCAGTTACATTGGTCATTCTTTACACACACCGAAACTGGCCTCTAATATCTTTTCATCTCTAGAACCAACTTCGATAACTTATCATAAAGCATGTCATGAGTTTTTCAACAGGACGTTTTTGGGTGTTAAGATCATAGTACAGTATTTTACGGAAAGAAATGATTCATGGTTTCTGAGACTTTTCTGTAATTAGGTCCAACTAATAAGTGTTTACGTAACTTCCGGAACACTACCCATATTTTCGTAGCTAAGTGTGTGTGTGCGTGTGTGTGTATTTGTGTTTGCATCAATTATTACTGTTTTCAATAATTCATTTGTGCAATGTTTACCTTTTGCCCAAATATATTTTGTTAAATCAATTTTTGAGCAGTGAATATTCTCTGCAGTATTTAACTGTACCCATGAAATAAAATTTAAAAAATGACAAGCTTACCTTGTAAAAATCCAATCCAATACTTTGTGTTGCCGACAGCGTACATTGTACATGCCAATTGCCCCGTTCTTGGCCGCCTATCCCACTTTTTGAAATTTTCCCGCCATCTCACCTCACCATCAAAATATCCCGCTTTTTGACACACAGCGAAAGTGGAATATTATCATATAGTACTGTAATTTATCCCATACGCATTGAATAAGTCGAGTGCTATGCGGCCATGTGATATTGTTTTCCATATTCCCCTCCTAGTCTAGACGCACTTCTAGAAAAGAGCTCTGTGTAACGTTCTAGAGGTATTTTTAATAAAAGTTGGTTACCAGACATTTTAACGCAATCAAGGTATGACGAATTCAACTAGCCCTGTTTCCAAGTCGAATTTTGCGTTTTTACCATCGAATTAGCATATACAAATGGCAGCCAATTCAGATGCATCTTCTTATAAATAATTCTTGAGCAATACATCACATATGCAAACTAAAAAATTGCAACTTCAGGTGCAGCCATTACCATACAATGTAATTTTCAAACAGGCAGATTGGAAGATTTCACCCATGAGGAATCCGATGATGTCGTGTCCCCATGAGTCATAATCAGGTGATTAGTGTAATGGGCCCGGCCTTGTGGTCTAAACACGCCTGATGTACCGCAAAAGGCATCAGGCTACCTGCACGTTTTTATGTAATTTTCGTCATGAGTTTGTTCCCGCAGGTTGATTTTAAAATGAGGTGTTTGTACTTATGTTTTCATGGTCAACACACTTTTGAAGCAATTTATTTCATGCTTATTGGGTTATAGCTGTATACTTACAGAATGTGGAAAATACAGTCGTTAATCTGCAATCGTCGATCAGCACGGTCTTACTATTTTGGTAGAATATAAGGACAAGTGTTCGCACTATATTGTAAACTCCCATTCATAAAAATAAAAAAGTTTATTTTTCAAGACATCAACGCTTATTATTAGATTGTCGAGCCAGCTGAACACAGTTTTAGCATTCACTTTTTGGTACTTTTTAACATGCGTGAAGCATGGAACAGATAATCATTTGTCTCTTTGTCATGAATATTGTTATTTTCCAGAGTTCACTTTCTTTATTAACATAACAATCGGAAGAATGTGTTCCAATGTCTCTTGTTTACTGCAACACACACTGTATGTGCCAGGATCACTACTTTTTACTTTCTGACGAATTGAGTTTATTTACAAACTACTATAGAACGTCCTACACTGCAGCCTACATGTACATTTATCCCATGCGCGTTGAATCTGTCGAGGGAAATAAGGCCATGTAATAAAGTTTTCCGTTTTCACCTTCCGCACTACTTCAACAGCGACCTCTGACAAGGAAAGTTCAAAAGGTAGGTCAATGTCGACTCGACGTCTTTAGCCGGTTCGATCATCAAACTTTGGGAATACAGTTTAAAGTAATACAGCTGCAGCAGTGTAACTAACACTTGACATGCAACCAGGTCCTAAACGTAAAATCTGGAACAAAACTGTTAATTATAAAACACTCATGTCTCGGTTTTCAATTGCTGAATAATATATCGTCTGCAACTTAGGCGCCGATTCCTAGGAAATTAAAATATCAAATATTGTTGTTTTTTAACTATTGCCAGGAGATGTTACAAGTTCACTGCACAGTTGCCGTTGTTTTCATCTTTGCTACCTCTTTTCAAGAAATAAATCCTTACTTTTAAAACTGTTTCTTTTACAAGAGAAAACTTGCAACCTAACGCGCAAGTACATACATATAGGATGTGATCCGCCATGTGAACAGTCTTTGTGAAGTATTTGAAAAATCTGCCGAAAAATATAAGAAACTTAGGGATTCGAAGCGCATGGGATAAATACAAAACGTATCTCGATTGGCGTACAGGAAGTAATATCCCACTCGACCTTACTCCGCGTGTCGACCGAGACCAAAGGTCGAGGTCGACACGCGGAATAATGTCTTGTGGGATATTACTTCATGTACGCCACTCTCGGTACGTTTTGTGTATGTATGTAATGAGCTATCCACAGTACACTTAAAAATACACCATAGATGTTTGCTGAGTTTTTATCTAGATAAGAAAGCCTTTATCTTCATATTTAGTGTAGGTAGTTGGAGTAGTTAGTTTATCACACTTTTGTTAGTGTCAATGCATCCTGTATTTTTGCCGAGTAACTGTATTAAACGCCACCAAAGGTCCCATTAATACACAAGGATGCATAACTTTGGATGACTTCCTGGCTAACTTCATCACAGCAGGGATCCATTTTCTAAAATCTAGTCTCGATAGAGTGGATTTCCTGCTGGCTTAACTAGTCATTTATATAACCTCACTGGTTCATTTCCGTTTTATGTTACTATTACACCCTGTTATTTTTCGCATTTTGGTAGCAAAACATTTTTTATACCTGTCATGCATTTGAAATAATGATTATTTAAGAAATAAATCATGTCTCATTTGCTTCTGCTCTAATCATACACCATCAAGAACTGATGATTGGGTTTATAATGATAGGACTCTTATGCAATTCGGTTGAAAAACGGCGGAGTAGCGAAACGTTTTTGTGACAGTAAGTTCCATATGAATAACAAAACCGGAACAAATGAATGCAAATAAAAGCCAAACATGCGCGGCGAAAACTCAGCAGCGCGAGGGCGTCGTTGGCATTCCAGGGCTAGAGTTCTAAGTTCTCAATGACTGATTTGGACAGGTGAGGCACTACCTTTGTTCTGCGTGTCACCATCACTGCTCAATTTTTACTTTATCTAAATCTCATGGAAAATCACCATTACTGTTGCAGACAAAGCAGTCAAGAAACATGCCTGATGTGGATGAGAAACAAGTAGAGGCTTTCCTTCTCAACAATCCGACCTTCTCTCGAAACTTCTTCAGCAGACACGGTCCGGAGCTTAAGGTTGACTGTGGACGATCTATCACAAACGTACAAAGCTCGTCCTTCGTCACCACAGGCAACCATGAGAGTATTCGCTCAGCTTATCGCGAGAGCTTATATCCTATGGGCGTGCGGGCGTCATCAGCGGGTTCGTGTACTGACAGTTTCCAGGACGAACCCGAGCAGAAGACATCGAAGGTCCTGCTCACCATGGATAAAGAACGAGCTAAAGTGCTGAGGCAAACTCGGGGCGAAGACGAGTTATTTGTTGAATTGATTAAAGACATAGCCAATGAACTAAATGTGGATGAGCTGTGTTTTAAGATTCTTTACAATGTCAATTTATTGACAAACAGCGATAGGGGAAGCTTGTTTTTGGCGTGCGACAAAGGCGGGAAGAAGACACTGGAGTCGCACATTTTCGACGTACGTGAGGGTTCTTCGCTAGAGTCCTCCATCGTTCCACAGAATAACAAAATCAGTATTCCATTTGGCAAGGGGATAGTGGGGCACGCTGCTCAGACTAAAGAATATATCAACATTAAGAATGCTTACGAGGTACGTGCGCTTTGTGAGATGTTGTTAATGAATTATGTGACATTGCAGTCCTAAGTTTGAAACTAATGCCCAGGTACCAAGATAACCTGCACATGTGGCGAAAATTCTTCAGTTTTGTAACGGAAAGAGTGGATTCAATTCAATATTTGAACCACGACAGCGACTGCCATTTTTTACGATAGGATTAGAAAACTCTCACACCAGCTTTTCACTCACATGATTTTGCTTGGTCTTGCAAGATCTTGCTTTTCTCGCAGAAACCAGCCTCCCGTTCATTAGCGCTAGGACCTCGCTAAAAAGCAAGACTTCCTGATCTACGGAACGCTCTTCAGCTTCCGGTTACATAAAAGCTACACGCTGATAAACAACAGTGACGTCGCATCATCACACGCATTACAGTGCTACTTTTGGACATGTTTTTCACGTCATGCAACAAACTAATCCAGATGAAAAGCTCTGAAGTTTTATGCAATCAGGGCTCAGGGTCTATTTGAAATCTTAATCGAAATTGTTTTTTAGAAATTTTCCGTTCTACTTTGACGTAGATGAGCATGCTCATTCGATATGAAGTTCGTCTATTTCCGTGTGACGTTATCATGTACATTAATACTCACAGTATTCATAATTTTTGCAACGTATTTGGCGGATTTTTTATTTTTGAATAAATTGAAATATTTAGGCTTTCCCGTCAAACTCCGGGGCTATGTGGATAGGTACTGATGTCTTGGCAATCGTCCCCATCGCATCTCCTGTTCAATGTATTCAAAATGCGTCTAAAATCGCCGAGTTTACACACTTCGGATTAAGAATTAGTTCTCAAGGCCACTACGACAAATCTCGCAATACACAACTAATGCCTTTGACAATAACATACAGCATTTCGTTTTGGCGACGAGCCGAGGCGAAACTTCACTCTGAGTTTTAGTTCAGTGAACATGTTCAATTGCTCTGGCTTTCAAAGCAAGATTGATACGATTGGTTAAAAAGTGTGTTGATTGGAGACGAGTTTTCTCCAAGTTTTAAAGAAGTGGCAAGGAGGTTAATATGTCCAAATAATTTCAAATTCGACGATTAATCGTTTGAATACGAAGTGCACTGAAGTTAGTGGTGAATGGTCACTGTGGAGGAAAAAACTGATCTTCAGTGCGTACGCCTGTATGGTTTTAGGCTATTTCAAAACAGACCGAGTTCTTCAAAACTCCGTCAAATAAGAGGAAGATCCCATTTAACGCCAAAAACCTTTCACACGCTCTACTTTTGTACACATTATAACGTTGTACGGAAATCACGAATGTTGTATCGAATGAGTGTCCACTTCGCACTTGATGGCCCCAAGATTCTTGATACAAACTCAGGTAAAGTTCGATATTTCGAGTTCAGATTAGAACTTATCTATAGCTTTACTTCTGGGGTCATCAAGTGCAAAATAGGATTACACGATCATCCGTCTAAGCCACAGTATACTCAATCATAGAATTACAGAAAATAATTTTGAGATCGTGTTCAAGTAGAATGAAATGCCAAAAACATTTTCAAGTTCGATTTCAAGTAAAAAGAAGAGACCTTGTGTCGAGGCCTGCTTCATGAAAAGTGACTTAAGACAGGAAAGTGATCTTACGCTCCCACGTCACGTGTCATTAAAAGTCAATGTTATTTCAGTGTCATTACGTTTTACCGAAATGCAATGATTTTTCTTGACCCACTTTGAAAGAATAGTGCAATTTGTCATTTAGGACGCTCGTGACGACCCCTTTATTCAAAAAGTCGTACGTATACAAACCAAACTAACGCAATTTATATTACGTTGTTTTATGTTCACTAATGTCGCAGCAGTAGCAGCAGCAGCAGAAACGGGCAGCTGGTGGCAACAGCAGCTGCAACAGCGCGCTACGGGATATATGCATACAGTAGTCTTGTCAATCCCAGTTTACCCTGAACGATAGCAGAGAGTTTCGGCTACAAGTCAAACGCGAATGAGAGAGTAGCCAAAGGTCACAGAGTCACTTTTGCGTATGCGTTGTGCTCCATTAAAGAGCCTCCACTACACCTTCAACGCGGACGCAAACGCGTGAGTCACCAGAGGTCATAGCGCCAGAAGAGGGCGCGGGTGCGGAAACAGGTGGGAAGGGGTCAAAGCTATGAACGACTCAGGTGACAGCATTATATTCTGCCCCGGTAAAAACTATCAATATCCCAGGTATAAAAATTTTCATAATTGTCAGTTTTTCTGACCCCAAAAGTGACTTTAAGCAAAACTGCGGAAAAAGGTTTTGTGCTTAATTCTCAGTTATTCCTGTTTGCTTTCGATATTTCTAATTGAAGCATGGGATGTTGTAGGACATGAGTCACAAATTACCGTTCGATTACAGTTACTGTAGTTTTCCTGAGAAAAACCAGCAACGCGACTAGGGCCTCAGAACAATGGTCACAATTCAAACATTTAACCGAGTAAGACAAATGCACTCAACTACACCGTCTCCTGGAAGACCGAACTTTCAGAGACTGGAAGAACTTGTACAAACGATTTTTTTCACGATAACTCGGCAATTAAAACCCACGTTGTGAACCGACGCGAGATCGGTTGTCTTCAAGTTGTTACTAGGCAGTGACCATCGTCTCTAGCTGGCGCCAGTAGAGACAGCGAAACTCTTATAGGAACTCATGTAGGAGCTTCATACGCCGGAAACAGAAGGCATTGTTTTGGTTATTGTTTGAAATAAAGGTTGTTCGAGTACTTATTTTCACCTGTTTTTTATAAATAGTATCACAGAAACTAATCTGTTTTCAATTCAAAATACATCATTTTTGCAATAATTTATACCTAAATTGCTGCAATATACCGTCAGTTTTCATTTCTATGTAATACTGCAGAAAATTTCAAAAACATATTAATCGTGATATTCCTGCGATTTGCGGGAAATTCAGAATTCTGACATATAATTTCCCATAACCAAGCCTCAAATAGCTAAACCGATCAGTGTCATCTTGAGACTTGCGGACGAGGCTGTGTGACAAGATTAAATTTGAGAATGTAGGTCAACACTGTTATGTGACGTAAAATGGTGACCTCGCACACTTACGTTCACATTTAGTGTGTAGCCCGGAGAAGCTCTTTATTAGTTCTCCGCGCCCTTCTACGAGGGCCAAACTTTGGGTCTTGGTGGAGTAGTTTGGGCAATTTATGTGTGCGCTTGAAAAGCATGTTTTCCTTTTTTTGAAAGTAATTTAACCTACCACAGTAATTAATTCAGTATTCCTAAATTAAGCGACGTTACCTGAATGCACTAGTAACCACGGTGGAAGGTATGAAATTGGGCTATGGCTCTCCATATTTATTACAAAAATGCCCTCCTTTGTCGAAACTCATTTCAATTTTGCATTCGCCAAAACCTGATCGTTGCGAAATGCCATCAGATTGTCTCTTCTTTCAGCACCCTTCGGTCATCAGCAATTTCGCGTTTGATCTCACCTTTTGGCTACACCAGTGCTCTGAATGCATGAGAATTACAGAGCTAATCAAAAGGCCTACGGTGATATAACGTTTTCATGCGCATGTATACTCTGACCAAAACTGACAATTTTAATGGTGCTACAAACCCGCCCTCTACGAGAAACAGCAACCCTGGTTTAGGCAACTTGCCGTTATGAAGCAGGCTTCAGCTTTTTGCTAACTCATATTAGAAGTGCTTTTGGATAGGGTTCGGGATGAGCAGTTTTCTTGACTGTTTGTTATTATACCCACATGTATGTTCGGCTCAGTGGACTATAATGACCAGCCGGTTCAAGGCAACTTGTTGAACCTTGACTTCAAAAAGCATACAGCGAACTGTCAGTTCAGATCCACTTCTAATGCGAGAAGAATCAAGCTGAAACAAGATTTATAATAGCGATATTTGATAGACGGCGAATTTCTAGTACAATAGAACGTGTTAACTCTGTTGTCAGGACTCCAGATTCAACAAGGAGGTCGACGTTACCACCGGCTATCACACGCACAGCATTTTGGCGATGCCCATCCTCAACCGCGACAACGAGGTTCTGGGCGTGGCAATGGTGATGAATAAAAACAATGAAAGCGAGGACTTTTCCGACCACGTGTTCACGCAGCAGGATGTACAGGTTTCGTCATCGTATTTAGAGTCCTTTTAAAACTAAGTGACATTTCGAAACGTATTCCAATGCAATGTGGCATCGATTAAAGCCCGATTGCTCTAAAATCATGCAAACAGAACACATGTACTGTAAACGCACGTATTTTGGCCCATGCGCCTATAATTGAAAATGAGGCTACGTCCGGAATAAGACGCATGCGCCTGCACACTAACCATTTGAGAAAACCATACACCTCATTTCTTATTTCTGATGTATCGTCAGTCAATGACATCATGGAATGTTGCGAATAATCCTGCGAATAACATACACTGTATGTTTGTATAATCGACTGCTAGAAGTACTTCATGTACACGCATTTCATTTACAACTCTTAGTTGAAAAGTAATGGCATTTTCACCGATTTTACTGGTTTATGCAAATCATACATATTTTTCCCAACATAATGCAAAATCAAGTGTTTTTTCAATTAACAATTAATTTTGGAAATCTAGACGTTGAACTGGGCCACTTGTATAAAACAGAACGGATCTTATCTGAATGACATTTGCTGTCAAAAGGCTCATAAAGTGTTTCGCAACAGCATGCTTCTGTGGTTTTGTAGAGGACGTACGTGACTTGCATTCCTAGGAAAGTACTTGTGTGCGTCTGTACAAAGAAAACCCACCTGCGCTGATAAGTGACACTTAAGAGCAAACGCTTATATGCAAAACGCTTGAGTCAACAATTCTATTTGCTAAATGCATTATTTTGGATACACATATAGCCGCATGGGTCTCAGTGGTTACGAATACGTGCATACACGGCAGTGAAATAACCAGAGTGAATACTTGAGAACAAAGTACTAGGCCTATAGGTGCTACAAACAGATGTCAATTAATTGCATACGTTCTTGAGCAATATTAGTGTTGAAACATTTAATTTACCTCCAAACTTTGATGCTTTGTGATTCTCTTTCTATTTAAAGTCTTCCTTCAATGTATTTTTGTTATTCTGAATTCATTAGTCTACCCGGATAGTCCTAAGCAATGCTTTCGCAATACAAAAGTAAAACACAGGCACATCAAATGATAGATGAAGTAGTCTTCCACGTCACACTGGGTCACTGCGAGGAAACAACAAACAAACAAACAACGGCCGATAGCAGTACTTTACTAGAACATCGGCCGGCAGCAGTGCTAGAAATATGTATTTGTGGCGGTTGCCATAGTATATTGCATAGAACACCAATGTGTGTTTGTGGAGGCATGTTGCTCGAAGGTGTTTGAATAAATTGATAACTGAAGATTCTAGTGGTGACGTCATGGTCGAAAGTCAGACTAGAATTACTCTTGTCTGTTTACTTCCTATGGTAATTTAAACGCGATGGCAAATGCTGTTCAGTTATTTTTACGACAAAGCTATCGCACACCTCATATGTTTGTTATGTACCTGACAAACGTTAGAGCCAGAAAACATTCATCAAACTAAGCACATTGCACAGTTGATAAATCTGTTGCTGAAATGCTCTACCCTTGTCTGTGTTTTGTACCAGGTTTTTCAATCCTACGCGGCGTTTTGCGGCATCGGTCTACACAACGCTCAGTTATTCGAGATGTCTGAAATGAACCATAAGACAAATCAGGTAGGAAATTTATGTCATATATCGCACACATTCTTAAAACCTCTAGATTTTTTTCTAGGGTAGGCCTACACTTGAAAGCTTACTCAGCCCATTCAGCTTCCCTATTGATTGCACTGTTCACCGGATGCAGTTCATTGTAGGCCTATTGTTGATCTGTGCCTTTGTCTGGCAAATTTGATATACTAATTTGTATAGCTTTCTGGGCTCGTGAAGAAATGGGTGGTCGTTGTTGATTCAGCCCAAGCCGTTTAAGTCGCTTGTCACGGCGGGTTAGACAATATATGGCTGGAGGGAATTTTAGACTATGAATTATAACCAAAATGCAATTTCAATTTTAAGCGGAATAAAAATGTTATAACGTTGCTTTGGAAGAGCAAATGCACCTATGAAGAAGTTGGTGTTTTTAAGACCACGACATAACTTTCAGCTACTTCAAAGATTATCTGTAACCTCAGTCTACGTACTTTGTGTATATTGTACGAAACTTACTTCGTATTACTGGTCACGGAAAATAGACATTCAGAAATCAAAACACTAAAAATTTGACCAATTAGTGAACTTTTGAAACAAATAATTAGAGTTTTGGTGCTGTGTTTATGAAAACACGAACTCGAAAATACATGCAACGAGTAACCAACTGTTGTGTTACCCACAATCCCTCGGAAAGGCATTAGTGAATTTTCGTTCAATTTGACGGAAATGTTCCTTTAAAGGTATATTGATCCCTGCATCGGCGGGTACATTGGTAGTATGTGTACTACGTTGAAAATCCATAACACCCAGTGACGACGTCGATTGATTCAATTTAGCCTCAAAACATTGAGTCGTAATATGTATGTTGCCTCGGTACCCTCAATACCCTCAGTCTTGTTGTTTTGATTTTTCCAAGTCGGAAATAACGTAAATTAACACGTCTATTTTCTGTGGTCGTAACGAAACTCATAGGTTTTATTTTTCGTTTAATAAATGGCTTGCCATTTACTTTGAAGAAGGTAATTTTATCAACCAATGTAGACTTGAATATGTCTTTAAATAACGACTGATAGTCAATTAAGTAGAATATGAATTGATAAAAATAGCTTATACCTGATATATGAGACTGAAATGGGGGCATCAGAAAAAGTTGCCCCCAAATGGACTATGTGTTTAACAGGCAACTGGATTCGGCTGTTTTTGGGGGTGGGGTGATGGCATACGATACGGATTGACAGGACTGCTGGCAAGAATTCCACCCCACCGATTTTCAACCGCCTTTTTCGATTCCCCCAATTTCACTGACCCCATTAGCTGCACGTTTAAGATCCCAGTAGGCACGAATCCAGAGGTCCAGATCTCGATTGTAGGATGTCGTAAGGAGTAAACTTTTAAAACACAAGAACCACTGGACCCCTCTTTGGATTTGTAAGAGGGCAGTTTTTAGAAAGTATGTAGCGTTTATTGCGCGTGCCTTCAGCGGGTCTATCCTACATGTATATTTATTATTTCCTAGACTTCTGTCCCTGCGCAAAATCTTGCAGGATCTGTACCTGGTCACCATTCAATAGCGGATTTGCAGCGACGCCATATTGAAATTAGGTTAAAACGGTGCATTGTGGGTGCTGTGGTCAGGATTCCGAAAGCGGCCATAGTAACAAGCATAATACGCGGTATGAGCGCGAAGAAAACTTACAGCGGATACACTTGTTGTGTTCCTGGCTGCTTCAAAAACAACAAGAGAGATAACAATCTGAGTTTGTATGTGTTCCCTGCAAACCAAGAACTTCGTGAAAAATGAATAAACAACATTAGGAGACCTGGGAGTAAGCGGAAATTTAGCGCATTCAAACGAACGCAGGGCCATCTATAGTAGGCAACACGTAGCCCCTCGGTTGGCCATGTAGGGGCTACAATACTTCCATTCGCTTTCTGTACTCATTTCGTTACTCCAGTGTATTTTAAACGGGCCGTGACCGGATTTGGGTTACCGATTTCGAGTTTTCACCTCGTCAAAAATACAATCTACACTTAAAACTATCATTTAAAAAACGCTTACTTTCATCATTGGTCCTTTCTACTTCTATACATATCTTTAATGAAGCTTAGTTGTGAGAATTAAGTTGACTTTGGCGAAGAATTACAACTCCATTATTTTGGTTGCCGTTAATTTTATCACCGCGTGCGCGATAACCACAAAACATGTCAACTGAATCCCGTGAGGAGTAGGCGCAAGGTTAGCGCGAGACTGAGCGAAGCGCGTGACGCTAGCGCGCGACACNACCAACTGTTGTGTTACCCACAATCCCTCGGAAAGGCATTAGTGAATTTTCGTTCAATTTGACGAAAATGTTCCTTTAAAGGTATATTGATCCCTGCATCGGCGGGTACATTGGTAGTATGTGTACTACGTTGAAAATCCATAACACCCAGTGACGACGTCGATTGTTTCAATTTAGCCTCAAAACATTGAGTCGTAATATGTATGTTGCCTCGGTACCCTCAATATCCTCAGTCTTGTTGTTTTGATTTTTGCCAAGTCGGAAATAATGTAAATTAACACGTCTATTTTCTGTGGTCGTAACGAAACTCATGGGTTTTATTTTTCGTTTAATAAATGGCTTGCCATTTACTTTGAAGAAGGTAATTTTATCCACCAATGTAGACTTGAATATGTCTTTAAATAACGACTGATAGTCAATTAAGTAGCCTGAATTGATAAAAATAGCTTATACCTGATATATGAGACTGAAATGGGGGCATCAGAAAAAGTTGCCCCCAAATGGACTATGTGTTTAACAGGCAACTGGATTCGGCTGTTTTTGGGGGTGGGGTGATGGCATACGATACGGATTGACAGGACTGCTGGCAAGAATTCCACCCCACCGATTTTCAACCGCCTTTTTCGATTCCCCCAATTTCACTGACCCCATTAGCTGCACGTTTAAGATCCCAACAGGCACGAATCCAGAGGTCCAGATCTCGATTATAGGATGTCGTAAGGAGTAAACTTTTAAAACACAAGAACCCCTGGACCCCTCTTTGGATTTGTAAGAGGGCAGTTTTTAGAAAGTATGTAGCGTTTATTGCGCGTGCCTTCAGCGGGCCTATCCTACATGTATATTTATTATTTCCTAGACTTCTGTCCCTGCGCAAAATCTTGCAGGATCTGTACCTGGTCACCATTCAATTGCCAGCTTCCACCGTCTCACCATCGTTTAGTAACTCACTGCTATGTATTTCCCGTAATTTTCATTGGATTCGCTATCATATTTATTCTTGATCTACTCAAGTTTTCTCCTCTGTGTGTATTTTTCCAGTACACCGTTCATATTTTATAGTCTCAATTTTGAATTTTGCATTTCACAAAACAAAATCGGATATGATCGTCAACGTCTCGAGTGCTTCCGTACTTCCTCATCGCAATCGCCCGCCAGGATATCGCTCACGGTCCATGAACAGTGGCGGACCTAGCATACCATAACGGGGGCCCAACATGTTGCCTCGGGGGCATTGGGCAAAGCATGGTTGTATGCGCGCAGGCGGTCCGAAAGTTGTGGGTGTCGGGGGCCGGGGATGTGGACCCTTTGTTCAGGAAATTTATCGGTAGACCGGCTAAAAAAAACGGGATCACGATTCCGTCCAAGCCTCCCCCCTCGTCGGCTACCGGTCCTGCTTACTTGCCTACTGGAGTCAATATTTCCTCACGCTTCGCGCTGCTGTTATTTCGTTTTGCTTCCGGCAGCCAAGGGGGGAGGAGCGGGCCCCCTGCCCCCCTAAGTCCGCCTATGACGAAACAACAATGGCGGCGGCCAACGTGGTTAGACTTCCTATTTGACCAGACTAACCGTCACGTGATCTAGCATCACGTCAGGATACAGTTCAGGGTAGAGTTCAGTAACGCTAGGACCTCACTAAAATCCAGCCAAAATCACGTGCTCTCATTTAAAATGCACGGCAAAGTCTCACGTAATCTCGCGAAGTCTTGCTTTTTAGCGAGGTCCTAGCGTTACTGAACTCTACCCGGTTACGCTAGGACCTCGCCAAAAAGCAAGCGATATTACGAGCTTGTAGGTTTCCCCCTTTTAGTGATGTAGGCATGAGTAATTGCAGTGTACGTGTATCTTGTTATCTTTAGCAGCAAATAGATTTCTATGTGTCGGTATGGCTACCTTGACGGAACCAATAACGTCACGATTCTTGACAATTCACTTGGCCCAAGTACCATCTGATTTTGTCTACAAGACAAACTGACTGATAATCTCTTTTGTAACGTATACTAATAACTCTATTCATTGTGTGTAGTGTGGATGTCTTGTAGTCCGTCTATTTGAATCAGAATTGTAGAGAACATGTTGCCTATAATACTCTTCCATTCTTGAATTGACTTTGCTCAAAATGCCGGCGAGCCCGGAGAACATCATTCTTCCTGACTGAAATGTTGCCTGCTAGCATCTTTTCCCAGGTATCAGGGTGATTGGTACTCAGGTAATGCATGTATTTTATGTATTTGGGTTGATATTCAATCAGGTCAAGGGCAAATAAAAGCTTGCTCAGCTGCTCTTCGGCTTAGAGAGAAAACTCTAGGGCAGCATTGGGTGTAACAGGAGTGCTTCTGCACTGTGTAGCTAGTTGCATTGAATATTGCATTCTTGGATATTTGTTTCTCCCCTTTTTGACATCTGCAGCGGTCTATGCTTCAAGCATTGTGGTATTTGCTTGCCGTCACCATCATCGTCGTCGTCATCATCATCATCGTCATCATCACCATCATCATCATCGTCGTCATCATCAACACCAGCACTGCCACTTCTTCGCCATCGCCATCTCTAACATCACCTGAACTAACACCGACACCACCACAACTACCGCTGACAAGAAAATAAAGGCAACGACAAAAAACAGCAACTCGTCTATTATCGTCACTTTCATCAAAGCTCCACACCTCCTTCATAATGGCCCGTTTATTTATTGCAAGACTTCCATCGTTACTCATTACAGCTTTTATTGGTGTTAGCCAAAGAGATCTTCACTGAGCAAACAAGCGTGGACAAGCTGGTGGACCGCATAGTGTCGGCGGCCCAAGACTCGGGCCTGCTGGCCGTGGAGTATTGCCTTGTTTACCTTCTGAAGACCACCCAAATGCTTTCTCCATCTTCGGTCAGTATATTATCCCTAACATTAAATGGTGTAACTTTGGATTATTACATATCATCCGTTACAATGAAGTTTACAAGACAATGTATTATCTGTTAAATGAGGTCTCTTACCTGCATCGTATTTTATTAATTACAACGAAGCACGCGCGCACCCAGCCTTTAATATGGGGGGGGNGGGGGCTCGTTCTATCCCTCTCGACTGGTGCGCGCATGCGAAGTTTCCCATGCCAGAAACACCTGGTCTTCCATTTGCATTCACGTGTTGAGTGCGTCTTGTGAGCCGTTTCTTTTCACAAGAAAACAAAATTAAACCCATGCTTTCTGCTAACGAACAACTTTTTGTTTACGTCACTTATCGTTTTAAAATTGGTCTTGTCTTGTTCCTTATTCAGTTTACAAGTGGTCTCTGAATTCGGGAAGAACTAGCAGTTCGTTATTTTTTCAGACCAAACTCATGAAATTTAAGGTTGCGTTGTAACCTGAACATGTACGAGTTTGCTCTGAAAAAAATAACGAACTCTCATTCCTTCCCATTTTAGTCGCGTTAACGAACAAGTCGAGTTTTACAAAGGTAGTGGCTTAAAGTAAAACACATGTACGAATTTAATGTCACTTTGAAAATCTTTTAAAGCAGGAACGACAACTGTTCAGTGATTTTTGAACGCGGCACAAGTTTCGCAACAAAATATGTAGGCCTCGGCTTTCGCCGTTTTCAGGATAACCCAAGTTCGAAAGAGCAGGTTAGACGTGGATCGAAGATACCTGTACTGTACAGTCAGAATAAGGTATATCTCCAAGTCCACCTCCTACTCCTTTGTTAGTACAAGTAGCTATGTGTATCCCCCTACCGCGCTTTTTCTACATGCATGGGAATCGTCACCCGTTTTCTGTTGTTTTCTGTTGTCCACTCAACTTTCGGTGAGGGGCACCGCACACGATTGCAACGAGCTCACCTGTCGGCGTCAAGTGAACAATATCTGAGTTGACAGCTCGGGGCAAGGCATGAAAATACAGCATATCAATTGCCGTTATACATGTACATGTAGGTCATTAAATTGTTCTAGTCCTGAGATGAGCCACAAGCACCCCTATCGTTCACCAGTCAGACAGCTGAGCTATGATACGCCGTAAAATGTAACAATTTTGTAAAATGTAACAACTGTTATATTTTACATCATTGTTACATTTTACGTTGAACGACCTCTCCTAAAATGTAACAAGTTGTTACATTTTATGTAATTTTTGCAATTTACGTCGAATGCACATGCGACAAATGTACCACTGTTACATTTTACGAAAGCGACGTCATATTTCATGAGTTTGCATGGTATTTGTCACGCGCAGAAAAACGGCTCACACACGTAACGGCTTCTTTCTCGACTTGCTTGAATGAAGTTCTGTAAAAAAGTGCCAGCTCGAATTATGTGCTTTTAATTGTTTTTTTAACATGAATAATTTCTTTGTATAATAAAAATGTACCTCGTACAATTTCAACTCCAGACGAAAGCCGTTTTCCAGGATCAGGTAACAATTTTTTATCGTGAAAGCGTTCTTACAACCTTTTGTTGGAGCTCACAGGTCATAAACCAATTGTGTATGCGGCATTAAACTAAACACATTCCCCTTCGTAAGCACAACGGAAAGAATGACATCGTATTTTGACTAATATTTATCGTATTTCTTTGGGAACGAACGACCATAACATTTTTTTACAAAGAATTCAATTTCAGCAGTCAATTTGATAAAAAACACTCGTTTTAGTCCACGATAGTTTGATTTATTTCACTCAGTGTTTTATTGCCTAATGCAATAATTGCCCCGCTTCACACAAGCGAGACCAAAGTTTCTGATGGTGACGGGTTCTGTCTACCACCTTAGTTGCGGATTTCTTACAGACATTGCGGTGGAAGAAAATAAAAGCACGCATTTATTTGCTGGCAGATTGAAAGATATTTAACAATGCAACAGCAAAAGGTGGCCTTTGAGAAAGGCAAGCCGTTAGTTTAAAACAGTGTCGGCTTTGTGCCGTTTTCTAATCATCTTTAACGCTGAAAGAAATATCATTGTTCCTATGATGTCAAACCTGTCTGAAACAGTGTTGGTAGTTCGAAGTACATATAATTAAATACAGGGATTGGACATTCTACTATTAGCCTAATGGACGTGATGCCACGTATCTCATGAAGCGCCATTCTTGGGGTTGCAGATCGCTGTCAACAACACGCGTGGTTGTAGGCAGATCAGGCAATTAATATTCACTCTTTTGGTGCATCGCATAAAAAGGCATATTAAACATAGTTGACTTTGACGCTCGCTGGTTCCCTGCGTGCCGCTAGATGGGGCGGTAGCATGTGACTGATGGACTGAAGTGTAAATGTGGTCTGTTGTACAGACAAATCGGTGCTTAAAATTTATGTTCAGGAAATTTGTAGCCTAGAAATTGTGATTGTGACTTTTCGGAATGCATCATTCTACTGACGATGACTTTTGTTTACGATACTGTCCTGTATTCATACCACATGAATAACACACCGGTTAAATCGATCAGATATGTGATTATTGTATATGTATGTGCTTCAAGCACGCGGCTATTGAACATCACTGCAGAAACGAAATAGTTGCTGCGACGCCACGTGCATGACAAGGCTAAAAATTGTCCACAGTCCGACATTTTTTCACTGTGTTACAAAGCTAACCAACGACTGCCGAGGATACATCGACCAATGCTAAAGCTCGTGCCACTGCGTGATACCTGCGTGCTGGCTGGGCTAAGCACGCAGGGAACCAGCGAGACTTTGACGTTGGCCGTTTTTGGACCAGACAACCCACTTTCAATGAAACCTAGTTCAAATCACTCAGTTAAATCACTGTGTTCTTCAAAGAACATAGCCAGCACGCAGGTATCACGCAATGGCACGCGCTTGAGCATTGGTGATGTAACCTCAGCAGTCATTGACTAGCTTTACAACACCGTGAAACAATGGCGGGCTGTGAACGATTTTAGCCTTGTCATGCACGTGGCGTCTCAACAATAGTAGAAAGATGCACTCCGAAAAGGCGCAACCACAATTTCTAGGATTCACATTTCCTGGACATAAATTTTAAGCACCGATTTGTCTGTACAACAGACTGCATTGATACTTCAGTCCATCAGTCATGCCAGTTTGTTTGCGTAAAGCGCTGCCTGTTTAGAATTCGACTAGCCAATCAGAAACGCCGGTGTAAAAAATTTCCCGTGGAAAAATAAGTGGTACCTGCGTGCTGGCTACTGACCACCTAGCGGCACGCTGGGAACCAGCGAGCCGGTGACCGCAGCCATAGCAGGCTAGTCGTCAGTTCTCGAAAACTGCCTGCCTCCAGAGTTCAACTTAACGCAATGTTTAAACTTACATATCATCATAGAACCATCCCCAGTTCTTTGGAAAGGAATGTTTTCAACAAGAGACAAAAAATGATAACACGGTGGGTTTCCTCACGTTTAGATGTACGTCGCAAGTAAAAAATTATAGTCAGAATTCAGTTCTTCATGGCTAACTACAGAAGGGTATAGTGATATTTACGAACAACATCGTGCTTGCCGATAGTTCAGAATTTCTCGGAGTTGGCGCACGTCTAAACAAGATTTTAAATCTCAACCTCCTCTTTTCTACTCTGCATCCACAGCTGTCAAGACGTTTCTCACAATATCGTTAAGGCTGAACTTAGAAAATCCTTTGGAAATTGCACTCGCTGTCCATAATGGGAAGCCCTGTGAAAACATCGAACCGTAAATGAGATGTTTTTAAAATTTTTGAGGACCATGATGTATTAGCACTTTGATAAACATGTATTGTGTATATTGCACTGTGTCTTCATTAAATAAATTCAATAATAATAATGATAATGATAATGATAATGATAATAATAACAACAATGATAATGACAATGATAATAACGAGTAATAGTAGTGAAAGTAGTAATAGTAATGTAACAGTAATGAAAATAATAATGGTTAGCCCGAAGGCCATTCCTATAGAAGAAGGTATAAGAAAAGTACCGCCCAAAACGGTGTTTTTTCACAACAAAAATACTCACCAAAATGGTGCCATTTTCGACAAAATACTATCTAAAAGGGCGCGTTTTTCGAATTTTTGGAACAGAACTGTACAAAAATGTGAATTTTTACACAAAATTACTCTTTAAATGGGTCCCTTTTTGTCCGAGCCCACTCTCTAAATGGGTAGGTATCCAAACTTTTCGGGCGGCACCCCTCCTCCAAAATACTCGAGTACCCCCCCCCCGGCCGTGTTTGATACCACTAGTTCGTGATTTTAGTCATTTTATTTGTAAATATGACGTTGCTTTCGTAAAATGTAACAATTACGGAAAATGTGACAACTTGTTATATTTTAGGAGAAGCTTAGCAACGTAAAATGTAACAATGACGTAAAAGTTGTTACATGCTACGAAATTGTTACATTTTACGGCGTATCAGAGCTCGTAGCTCTCCGTCTACGGTGGTCCAATGTTTCGGTTCGTTGTACATAGTGTGTTTTAGGTAACATCAGCCTATCATACTGGGTAAACCTCCTTTATGCGTAAGCCTAAACGTTTCTAAAAACTCAAGCCGAAAACTGACCAAAAACATCGGGTGAAATTTGAAAGTCTAGTTCACGAATCTAGCCTCGTCCAAGCCTCTAAGCACGTAATAGGATTCGTGTGAACTAAAGTACAGTCAGATTTCTGTATCTATTGACTTCTTTTGGAAACTTCTAAAACCCTCTATTCTGTTTGGTGCTTGCTTTCAAATTTTAAAACGGCTGTAGAAAATGAATAAAACACTGTTTGTCTAACGTCATTATTCAGTCTATAGATAATCAATTGTTCATCTGCACGATGCTGCATACATTCTGTAGCTCATAAGTGGAATCCTGTGAGTTCGCGATTTAAACAACTTGTGACAGTACACGTACCCTTGAAAATGTGTTTATTTTCAGAACATGGCGGATTCACCTGCGGTTTGTTCAATTAGTTCAGGTCACACATAGTTGTGATCGACGTTTGCGCTTATAAAATCATTTAAAGTTGCCAAGTCCTTGTTTTTCACTATTTTTGATTGGTTTTAAACTGCTCGGAAATGAAACTATAGAAGATTTTACGAGATTTTACAGTTTTGATTTTTTTTAACACACACACGCTTATCAAGGGGAATTAACAATTGGTCAGGATTCAAAACCATTTACCCGGACCTCGAAACCAGCTGGCTGGACTGAAAAACTCAATGTCTGGTGTTCTAACTTGGTGGTTGGACCCCAAAACGCGATGTCCGGTTGTTCAAAACCAGATGGCCGCAGGCAAAAAACAGGTTTGCCAGACCTAAAACGGGTTGGCCGGACTAGATGCCACTTCAATCCTTTAGGACTTTCAAAGTAAGTCTCTGAGGAAGTCCGGCCGTCGTGTTTGATCACCGGCCAACTGGTTCTAACACTGGCCATCGTGTTTTGGGTCCAACCAACTAGCATTTGGGGAGGCCATCGCGTTTTGAAGCCTGGACAACACGTTTGATCACCGACCCTTAGGCTTTGCAGTCCAGCCGACTTGTTTTGAAGTCTGGGCAAATGGTTTTGAATTGCTGATCCTCCTTGCTTATAGACCAGACAAATGTCTTATCCGCTTGGTCCTGCGGAGCCGGCAAAGTAAATTTCGTGCACCCAATGACGGATGACGATAACCACTGAATGCAATCAGTGGAGTTCAAAGTTAGGTCTTGACATTTCCTTGGAAATGTTTCAGACTTCTCTAGGGACGACACTGATTAAAATTTCCCACAGTTATTCCCAGGAGTCGCCGCTTTGGGGTTTTTGTACCTAAATCAAAGATGAACGCACAGCATTTTATAAGCAGTACAAGACCAAACGTACAGTTGGTTTCGGTAAGCACCCGACCCATTTTGCAATCACGCGCCTCAAAACCAGCAGCGGGTGACGATGTGGGTAGAAAAGAACTAGGGATCCTGAAGCATGTCAGCTGATGACTTTTTTGTTTTGAATACATAGACAACCAAAAATATCTCACAACTCCATCAATTATAAAAAATAACACAGACCAGGGGTCTTACCCTTCCATTTTCTCTCAATTACTGAATAAATCACTAGTCAAATGAGTGCACCACAGTCTGAAAATAATTTCTAGAAAGTATCTCAGTAACTTGCACTTACGTGTATATTCTTTGTACTTTGCTCATGGGAGATCGTGAAGTGGTCGTGAAATAACATTTTTAGCCTATACGAAGACAAATATACAGTCCAGAGTGTAGAGCCACGGTTTGCGGCAGTGCTCATCTGGTGC
The DNA here is from genome assembly GCA_002633005.1 of Phoronis australis. Classification (NCBI taxonomy): domain Eukaryota; kingdom Metazoa; phylum Phoronida; family Phoronidae; genus Phoronis; species Phoronis australis. The sequence goes on along the minus strand of NMRA01000407.1, from coordinate 186,223 downwards.
AATAGGTGGAGGGAACAAAGTAGAAGGAACTGATTGTGGGGTCAAATATGTCACTTCTTTATGGAAATAGCTAGTAAGTGCCAAGGGATGAGTGATTAACGCTGAATTGTACCTTTAAGATATGCCGCAATTTGTATTTTCAGTAAAAACAAAATGAAAATCTGCATTTCCCAATTTAAAGCTATTCTGCGCGTTGTATTGGTAATAAGGTGGCAATTACTTTGGGGCATTCCGTTTTGCAGAATGGCTGCTTGGATTTTATTTATAAAAATTTTATCACAAAATAATATTTAATTAACAATTCTTCTTTTCCATGGTTATGCTATGGTTCGAATGGAGCTCGCATCGCTTCATTTCTGTTTAATCGTTCTTTTTCATTTTGACAAGTTGGAGCAGCGCTCAATTATTTAAGTGATATTGCACCACTACAGCGACTTAGTGTCACACGTTTTGCGATGTCTAAGTGTAGGCAACCGAAACCTTGCTTCAATAATTTCACACTCTTCTAAGAACACACTCTTGCAATTTACAAACAAAAGACTCGACCTTCACTCTTTAGATCTCCTTACTACGCATGCGACATTATTAATAGCTGCTCATCAGTTCTATATCTCATTTGAAGCTTGCAATCGATCAATAACTGTCACCCAAATCTTTATAGTCACGTTCACACATGACTTCGTTAAAAAGTTGTTAAGGGTTTTCCAGCATGGATGTACATGTGCATCGACTGCACTTTCGTCGCAGAGCGGCTAAAAGTTACAGAAAAGGCACGTAAATACAAATTGTATACTCCCAAAGAGATAATGTAGGCCTCTGGCCTATACCTCAAGCACAATGTTAACAGTTAAAGGGTGATTTCGCCGCCGTTATTGTTGTTATTGCTGGTTTCTAAACGGAATCGCTTTGGGGGTTTAAAAACATCACCACATTTTTTCGATCCCAAATTATTGGTGAATCAGTCGGCAACATAAGTCACAAGCGACATGTATATGCGTAATTTTTAGGTTTGCGGACCCCAATAAACTCTGAAGGTTTTTTTGAGTTGCTGATGATTTCATGTTCTTGTTGGCGATGAATGTAGAATTGTAACACGGTAACGAATATTACGAGATCGATTTGATGAGCTTAAGTCATTTTTCGTGTGTTTTGAAGCGTTTAGGAACGTTTTCACATCTCTACTGACTCGTTGCTGATGAATGTAGCCAATGCTTGTTGTCATGAAAACTTTGAGAGAAAGCAAAAACGCATGTTATTAAGACTCGAAACGTGACCAATCTCGAGAACAAATTTGTAAGTTTACTCGCACCATGTTTTGAGTCGAGTCGTCCCTGAACATTCACGGTTTCTAATTGCACATCCATCAAACGAACTCAGAAATTGATTATTCACCAACTTGTACTATTGTTTGCAGAAAGACCCCAGCTTTGAGAAAGTGTTTGTATTGAATAATTCCAGCTGCTCTGAAGAGCCCAACGTCACTTCAGTAAGGTAGGCCCAATTCCATGGTTATGCGCAAGAAAGTTGATACCACTGCTACGCGTGCTCTTAAAGATTAGGCCAAAAAGCGTTGTTGCTTCTGGTCTAGAACTCGACTCAGTTTAAGGCCAGCGCTCACTGGCTAAAATAAAAAAATGAAAAGCGCCTACTCTCATCAATTTCATTCGGGGTTTTTGAGAAGCTACACAATGGCACGTAAACAAGGAATGAAATGTCATGATTTACCAAGCGATGATGCATAAGGTACCTGTAAAAGATGCACCGGACAATGTTCGAAAAGTCCACAGGATTAGCCGTTAAAGGAGAAGCAACCTTTTTCATGTCATTTTAATAAAAATACGGTTCTTTGATTACCCAAAGATATTTTTTAGTTAATAATGGCTTCCCGTAATTTTATTAATTAGTTGTGCCTTACTCCGGAAGTGACATTCAGGGGTTTAAGAATTTCCCGCCATTTTGTTTTCGAATAGTCTGACTGTGTAAGCTGTCAAGTCAGTCATTGTTTTACCTCGATTGTGATAAGTTCGGTCGTCGTTGGCGTTTGTTTATGAGTCAGTCAACATGCTTCACGGTTGCTGCGTACCGGGGTGTGCTCATTATTGTTTCACGCGCACTTTGGGTATTACATTACATAGCTTTCCAAAAGATGACACACTCCGCCGTACTTGACTCGTTCATGTGAGGAACGCAGCGTTACCCGTCCACGCAACGTACAAAGCAGTGGAAAATTACCGAGTGAGTGGCAAGCATTTTCTGCTGTGGTATTAGAGACATGTACGCCGAATTGATGAAGGTTCCTGCAAAGCAACGCCGTTGATTGCAGGCTGTGCTCCGTCGCCACCCCCGAGAAGTGCATTTTTTTAAGCGAGAAGCCTCGCGAGCTGTGGCCTTCACAGTGACTGGAGGCGCTTCATCTACTGCCACCCGTGCCTTCGAAAGTACCCCCAGACCGTGCAATTTCGGGAACTAGCAGTGATTCGCCCTGTGCTGGTGTTGTCTCTAGCCTAGAGCCTGTAAGAAGCCCTGCAGCGATGTTGAGTAGTGGGAGTGAATACAGTCCCATTTCGATACACAGTGATAAGGACAGTTCGTCGTCCAGTGAACAGACTGGTGAACCAAACTTTCATAAGTTTATTGCGGACTTGACTAAAGTACAGTGTATTGAAGCCAGTTAGAAGGTGCCAGGTGTGTAACGAGGGAGTCACACGACAGGGTCACGAGGGTGTAAGCGGTTTGAATGCTCAGGTCATCATTCAGTGGGAACAGCATAGGCATTCCATTGAGGTCGGCATAACGTACACTGCACACCGTGCATTTAGACCAAAACGTCCCACCACGTCTGTCCCCAGTCTCTGCCTCATCCCTCTCAACAACTGTCTGTGCGTATTCTGTCTCACTATTATACTCGGGCTCAATCATATATCCACCCACTGACTTCGTGAAAAAAATCCTCATCAACACTGCTATGATTAATATCTCCATCACTCACGTCACTGTGTCTGTGATGTGGTCGCAGAATCCAGCCATTTTCAGCTGCTACAAAATATTACGATCCCCAAATTAAACGTAATTGAGTTCTCTAACAACCTAGCTTGTCATAGAATATTCGTTGATGGTAAGTGGTGACGACAATTTTAGGAAACCAGCACGAAAACAACAGTAGTACAGATCCTCACAGTAAACTCAAACGCAGAAATAAAATGGCGGGAAATTCTTAACCCCATAAATGTCACTTCCGGAGTAGTGTACGACTAATTAATAAAGTTATGAGAAGCTGCAGTTAACTGAAACATATGTCTGGAGTAATCAATGAACCGTATTTTTATTAAAAATGATATGAAAATGATTGCCTTCTCCTTTAAGCCAATCACAAAAGGCGACGCACCGCTTCAAGTGCACATGATCTCCATTACTGCGGTGCAAAACATCACAATACTTTCAGAGACTTTTATGACTTGCGGGATGCATTTGTGCTTCTGTTCGTTGTGCATAATAAGTTACTTTATCCCACTTACCTGCGATTCTCGTCCCACTTTGCGCCGCCCACCGATCATTTTGCCACCGTCCGTCCGTCAATGCAGCAATTCACTCCCCGTGCCGCACGGGACGGATCCCCCCAGCATACGCCATTGTGTCAACCCGACGTGTTTTACTTCTTGCGGAACGACAGGGTGGTGACTCCGAACTTCTAGTAACCAAACACTATTCTGAGGGTCATAGACAATTTTTGTTGGTAAAACGTGCTATTTTTAATGACACGTGTTAACAGCCATTGGACAATACGCTAGATTGCGACGTCATATTAGCTGTCGGGAGGCCTCCCGCACCCGAAACTGGTTAAATTCTTTAACTTAGAATCGTCCCTAGTGGATGTTCTTTTTTTAAAAAGTGAGCAACTAAAAAATACACGCCATCGACTCGATTTTCGAAAAACGACCAGAACAAAACTGTTTTTCTTTTTTGCCTTTATCAATGACTTACAGTCCTTTTTATTAATAATTTGAAATGAACAAGAAAGGGTGAGATAGGCATAAAATAAGTAAATTGAAATCATGCACTCTTTAAGTCGACTTCATAGGTTTAATGACAAAGGACACGTGTTTTTCTTTTTTGTATAGCGTCAATGCATAACATGTATCTGTTTTGCTGTGACGAATCAACTACAGAATTTGAAGCGTAAATTATAAACCAAAACACGTAGGAAGCCGACAACGACATTTTCCTGAAGTTGCAAAGCAGCCTGCTCAGTCTTTTTACGTCGTTTCAAGTAGGCCTGCTTCACCTGGACTGGATGAAATGTTGATCATGTACTGCAATCATGAAATAGTGTATGTGCTATACCCACACATTTTACGTCAACATGACGAGGTTTGCTACAGTTACAGTTCCTTACCCAAAAGCCTTCTGAAAATCAAAAACGTTGGCACTGTCTATTGATCTTGTCTATTGAATGCGAAGTCCCTGAACTAAGTGGAAACGCAGTTCGCAGTCAAAAAGAAGATAAAGTCTTTCGGATGCCATTAAAGTTATGGTTTCATTTAATAGTTCACGGGTTTTTAAAAATCGAAAACCCAACTGTGTTAATTTTTCTTCCCGAAAAAACATGTTTAAAGCTTTCGTACATTAGGCCTCTGGAACTCTCAGTACTACGTCATCCACGAGAGGCAGACGAGGGATTACAGTCTAAGGCTTTTGATGAGTTCCGTAGGTATGAAATGCACCCATTCCGAAATTTCTGCAAAAGGCGAAACTGAAGAATTTTACTACTGAATCTCTATTGAATAAAAGGATGTTTTGATGAACATCGACTGGCAATCAGATTTTAAAAGACCACGAGATTTTTTGTAGCACTGCCAGGACAGCACTCAATTTGGCTCGTCTCTTTTTAGTTTCTCCACGTTGCCTTATAAAAAGGCTGCACACCTGGCGACCCAAGCAGTTATATCCGGCAAGGTAAGAAACCATAAGAACCATAGGGGGAGCGAACCATTTTCAGAGTAGGCCTTCAAAACATCCCCGTGGTTCAGTAACAACGGGCGACTCACTATTCTCTACGGGATGCAAATAAATAACGCTCCCCTTTTTAACATGGGCGGTCACTTTCATGAAACGGAGCGCCCATGACTTTAAGACAGAACTTTGATCTTACGCTCCCACGTCACAATTATTGAATAAAGGTTTAGCCAGGTAATAATGAGCGCATCACAGTCTAGAAATAATTTGCAGAAATTATCTCTGTAACCAAGAGTTATGTGTATATTAAGATTTCGCACTCTCTTTTTCTCAAGTGGGATTTATTCAAGAGTAGTTATTCGGAGCGTAATACTAAATTTCTATCTTAAGTCCAGCCACTTTCATGAAAAAACCCATTGCGCTACATTCCGTAGACGCAAGTCACTCGCGTGCTACGCTTTCTTGCAGGGTGATATCTAGGGAAGACTCGTGTGAGCTTGGCTTTTCGCGAGTTTTTTGCGTTTACGGAACACTTAGTGAATTGACCGTGACAAGAATGCAGTTTATCAACAAGTCAGCGTCTGTGGTCTAAAGCCGCATTTACACGCGAGACATCTGACCCAGCGCAGCTAACAAGGAACAGCTGCTCCGGTGCAAGTGTTCGTGTAAACACGACTGACGCGGAACAACTGATACCGCGGCGGCCAGTATGGGCGGCCGTTTATGCAAAAACGTCAAAATGTATATTCAATTTTATTTAATGAACTCGATGCCAACTGCACGACAATTCAATCCTGCGCACCCAATGCTATTACATCACTTCAATTCAATTCATACACGGCGATTCCATATCGGTGAATTCAATGCTGTTTTGTTTATTGTAACCCGTTTTGTGAATTCAATGCTGTTAAATTGATTCTGTTTCGTCTATCGTATCGTGTTGTGAATTCAATCACCTTTCGTGAATTCAATCCAGTTTCGTAGATTCAATTTGACGTTTTTTTGCAGAAATGGCCACCCATAGGCCAGGTGGAGCGAGTTACACTCGATCAGTTGCTACACGTCTAAACACAACTGGGACAGGGCGGGAATAAACCATCTTTCAATGCGCTTGCGCAATAGCATATATTCGGGTGATCATCTGGCTCCCGTTCAGTAACGCAAGGACTTCGCTAAAAAGCAAGACTTTGCGAGATTTGCGTGAGATATTGCCATGTATTTTAAATGAGAATAAGCAACTTTGGCTAGATTCTAGCTAGGTCCTAGCGTAGGTCCTAGCGAAGGTCCTAGCGAAGGTCCTAGCGAAGGTCCTAGCGTAGGTCCTAGCGTCACTGAACGCACGCCTGGCACTCCACGTGGTTTGGACATTTGCTATTGTTTATGCAAGCATGCGCAGACAGTCTTCGTGTAAGTGACTCGTGGTGATCCAGTTTGCGATCTAATGTCGTGTAAAAGCGGCTTATGTCACAGACTCCTTGCTTTTATATAGGCAGGATGTCTGTCTAAATAGGAGTGCTGTCACCTGATGAGATTCAAGTATCCCATTGCCTGCCGTGGGGCCGTTGCATACCTTCCTACTCATGTTGTACTTCAGCGACACGGTACTTGATACATAACATATTAACGTGGACGTTTGTCATGAATCTCAACAGATGTCATGAACTGCAATGACTACAGGACCCGGGGTCTAATCTTTTTACTCAAAATCGAACGCAAAATTAGCAACTAGTAGCTTCACAAACCAAAGAGTAATTTCTGGTCCTAGCTATCAAAGTGTATAGCTGTTGATGTCACTGCAACATTATTGCCTGTTTTAAAAATATCTGTTATGGTATCAGCCAAACGTTTCCTGTCAGTAAACATGGTTATTTAGACGTTTATTGCATATCGGTGAGCGCTGAGAGGTAATTTTAATAAACCTATCGAGGACCTCAAGCTTTGGCTGGCGACATGTTTCATAAGAGTCCAAACCTTAGGTCAAACCTTTTGTCCTTTTCCTAGACTTTTTCTACCAAGTGCAAAAATTAGCAAATTGGACACAAGCATCTATCTGTCTGATATAATGCTTATAAAATCCGCAGTTAAAGAGTGATCTATGAGGCAAGTTTATCACATGAAACCACTCAGTTTTGTCAAAACTCTTAAATATGGAACGCTGACGTCAATATACCTCTTTGCAGAAAATTTTTACGTTGCTCAACGTTTTCTCTCTTTGCCCTGTCGTGATCGTGGTGGGTCAAACACCCACGCGTGGTATTGAACTCAGCAGATATTCCCCCTGCTACACGGCTCTTAGCTGATAATCAGGATAGTCTTCATTCACAATGTACAAAATATTTTGACAGTCACCGTACCAGTATTGACCTTTCATTTTTTGTGTATGGCAGACTAGAAAATTGCAGTTCTCTGTGGATGAAGATCAGAACCTGCTAGACATTCGAGAATTGGAAGAGGTGAGCTTGCAATGACACTAAACGGTTTTGTTTTTTCAAGAGGCATCTGTTGGGCTTTAAAAAAGAAATCCTTTAGCCACTAGCTCTCGCATTTTCCAACGATTTTGATAACTTTTTAAGGTTTGTTTAATGGATAAATGTCAGTACTTAGTCGCTTTTAGCTGTGAGATATCCGTTACCAGTTTGAAACGAGGACTCTGATCACAAGAAACGATGAAAGTTACCTCCGCCCGAACACTTTAGTTCAATTTTACAATGCCGGCTTAAAGTTTCTCAGTGTCCATAATCTATATATAAACTGGGAGCCCGAGTAATTTTTATAATTTACGGCGCGCCCTGCTTGCCACATTGGTTTACTTCTCAGTAACCACAATTGTTCACCCGGCCCCACTCCCAATGATGTCCGCGCTACCCCTTTCCCGGTTGCTTCAATTTCCAATCTAACCCCCCCAATTTTCACCGCTGTCCTGGTCGACACAGCTTTCTAGGGGAGCCTGTGACTAAAACTCGTGGCCCCTATTTTGTGAGAGGACCCTAAACCTGTAGCTTATTTAGTTAAATGGATAACGCGGCATTGAATTTTTACTTCATCACAAGATTAAAGACAAGTACGAGATAAAGACTACGCTTACGATCCCCATGCGCAACAATGAAGGAACTTTAGTGGGCGTCCTGCAACTAGTTAACAAGAAGAACCACTGCAACTTCACCATGCAGGACTGCGGACTTTTTGAGGTAACCTACCATTCTGTCCATCTTACTATGTCTCAAGAACTCTCCTCAAAATGATTTTACGGCACACAAACTGACACGCATTACGGAAAGCTTAACGCATCGTAATATCATTCCTATTCCATTTGTTTGTTATAGTATGTTTAAACTTAACATTATAAAAATAAACTCCAATATTTTGTAATCCAGACTTTGGCAATTTTCATTGGTTTGGGAGTCCACAACGCCAACATGTATGAAACGGCGTCGAAGTTGGCGGCAAAACAGGCAGTCGCGTTAGAGGTACTCTCGTATCACGCCACGGCACAGACGGAAGAGACTGAAAGACTCGTGGTAAGTATTACCAGGATCGGTCTTCTTGACCAGCGAGGAAAATTTTACCTCTACGTGTTCTATTTTCTTATGACCTACGTGATCAAATGGCGATTTTGCAAGATTGTAATACAGGCATTCATTTAATTTGATTGTCTCTGTGCGCTTACGGGTTATTAGTATCCTATCTGCAATAGACAGGTGACAGATTTCTAGTGTATACACAGTTTATTTAACTGACAATATGGTGAATTATCAGGGCTTTACTACTAAAGACGTATTTTAGCACTAAGGTAACATTAGTATCATTTGAATGAAGTGACGCATGAATCTGAGGAATATGATATCCAATTAAAATATTGATCGTTAGGAAACATTTCAACACGTCCTTTGTCACATGACGGGCAGTGTCAAGACGGTGCCTGTCAAATGAACTTGTTTTCATTACAGCACGCAAAGATACCGACAGCAGCTTATTTCAACATCTACTCGTTCGATTTCAACGACTTCAAATTGGACGATGACGACACGTTGAAGGCAACAATAAGAATGTTTATCGACAGTGGCATTACAAAAACATTTCAAGTCAACTACAGCGTAAGTGTAGCAACCTAATTAACACTGAGGCTTGGCCAAGAAACTTGTCACCAATCCCTAAGCAAGAAAGCCATTGCAAAAACTAGACATCGGTCTTTAAAGAGTTCCCACCATGCACTTTCTTAGGTTTTGAGGTTTCATTTAGCTAATATGAAATGAATACCATAAAATCTAACTAAATAAGCACTTATATAGTCGCGAACCTTTTATTTTTGAAGAAAAATTAGTTATTTCCAAGTTTCCCGCCAAATAATGTAATGGGTGAAAGACGTTTAGTCACTTGACAATCAATTGAATGGTGGAACATAGGACGATTTCGAGCGAGAACTGGACAATTATTATGGAGACAGAGGAGAGTGGATACGGGCATCACACTCAAGAACTTGAAGAATCAGAAAATGAATTCGATTTCCCACTTAGCGAACTTTCGTCGGCTTTAAGTTGAGGCCGTATGAACTCGACCCACTTGCACGGAAATGATGCAGACATATGTGAGCCACAACCAACTGAACAGAGGGGTCAACATTCACAAAATAGACACTTATGATCACTGACAAAGGCCGCAGCAAACCTGGGTCACTCGTATTCACTATTGCCATGCTGCAATGAGCACGGCTACATAGGCGGATTTAGGGGGGGGGGGGGAGC
>NMRA01000407.1:157628-176515 GCA_002633005.1 Phoronis australis | reverse complement strand
GCAGGGGGCCCGCCCCCCCCCCTCTTGGCTGCCGCAAAAAACAGAAAGAGCGTAGGGAAATATTGAGTTCATTCATTAATTAATCCCGGCAATTAACATTATACAGCTGAAACGAATGGAACTATAGCTGAGTGTTGGCTCTCCCACGATATCCTAGGCGACCGGCAGCGGCGCTGCGCACTGTGACTCCGTTTCCGTCGTCTACTCCACTGTGCAATGAAGAAAATTACTTCATTTTTGTAAAGAAAACGGATTCTGAGTAACGATGAAAAAACAGGAGCTGCTGGTAAGATGTGAATTTTAATCGAAGCCTTAGTGAATCACTCAGAAATTCATAATTCTCTCTTTGTCAAACCTTAAACTTAACACGATTTCCAAAGCAATCGCGTCATTAATGCCAACACAAAAATCTGATTTTGTCTTTTGGGCAATTGAAGACTATTTTAAATACAACAAATTTTGTTATGAGCTGAGTGCACAAAATATAAAACAGGAAACAAGCATTACAAAGAGATGTAGGTTTCGCGCGCAAACACTGGACCACAAACAAGTAGGTCTTTTAGTATGGCATCACAACTTAAACCGTGGTGGTGCGGTGGTAAAGCACGCGCTCTCCGTCAACCGGATCGTGAGTTCGAGACCGTGGTAATTGCGGTTCTGCCAGTTTGACACGTTCTCGTGTTTTTTTTCTTTTTCTTGGATAATACTTCAGGAATCAAGGAAAATGCTTGTTTCTTAGAGGAAAAATCAAAATATTTTCCTCCCCCATTCGGTGCTATGCGCATCTACAATCGTGCTTTGCGCAAATGCCTACAGACAAAATGTTGGGCCCCCCTTGTCATATCCTAGATCCGCCACTTGGCTAAACACCAGTGGCGGATTTAGAGGGGGGCCAAGGGGGCCATGCCCCCCCTAAAATTCTCCAAGATTCCATTGGGCAGTTCGGGAGTGCCAATGTTTGACAGGCAAAATCCTGGCTAATACTCTGCCCTGCCCCCCCAACTCAAAATCCTGGATCCGCCCATGATAACAATGCATAAGCCTACGTGTCGTAGCACTCGATCTGGGCAGGGGTCGAGGGCCTGGCATCACTCGCCCTAGAATGGAATCAATTTGTTCGTTATTAATAAAATTTTTCAAATACACTTATAAAGATGGTGAGTCTTCCATCGTTATATCGCTTTTGTGTTTGGTAGAAACGCGATTCTTTGAAATGTGCCGAACAATGTGTGGCTCCCGACTGAATCGTATGTTCCGCACGGCTGATATTCCACACTTTGGGTGGCGCAGAAACCGACGCCATTTCAGAGCAACTTTTACGTATTTAGGGAATTTGAACACAAAGACGTTGTCAGTCAAGTTGCTGTTACCGCAGCCTCCACAAACGCACCTTTTCATGTCTAAAAAGGCGGCTTTCCGCGGACTTCCCTCACAACTCCTCAGTATTGCACTGGTAAAAACAACGACGGCGGAGACGGTCTTCCACCCATAACGTACAACAGAAAAATATATTTTTTAAATTTTTGGATTGTGTCTTAACGCATCGTCTGTCGTCCAGCGGATACAAGGATGTTCAGCGGTATCCACGGAGAGCACAGGTTTATCCACGGAAATCTTTCCATCAACTGATACACCTCTTTCAGATGTGGTATGTCTTTTTTCTGTAGAATATTGCCTACCCCATATACATGCACTTGAAAGTAAGCTATATTCTCAGCGCGATAAGCCCCTTATGAGCCAAGATTCAAAACCTGTTTGAAATAAGCGACCGACAATGAAATTTCGATTAATGTTTTTGCATATTTTTACAAACAAAATAGAAAACTTCATGCTAGAAATTTTCTTCTACTTGTATTTCTTGGTAATAGTCTAATTTTGCTAAAATTGGTGTTACCACCAATCAAACTTTATACCCAAAATAAAAGCGGAACAATTATACAGAAGCTGCTAGGTTCTCAAACTAAAAAGTTTTCAAACATTTCAGTTATCAATTATTCCACATAGGTGTCCAAATAAGCTGTAATTGTCAAGAACGCTGTGATATGTCATGTTGCCTCTGACGCCTTGTGTTCGTGCAGTCACTCGTAAGCGTTCTCGTGCTCTTTTATACGGCATCACGAGCTTACAAGCCAATAAGGCCGTCATGCGTAACGTAGCAACACTCAAATCTCGCTGTACTTACCCACAGCACCACGACATCCGTCAAGCACTTTTTTGTGTATCCTTGTTTTCTCGCCATCGGAGTTCCACGCGCTATGTATTGTGGTATTCGTTACACGATTTACTCTATATTCGTCCTCCCAAAGCTAACGAAGTATTACTGCAGCTGCGTTATGGGCTGCAACTCCGATGCGGGAAAGTTAGGGAAACTTGACAAATATCCGTGGATGTGCGATGTTAAGTTCGTCGTCTTCCCGACATCAATGGATGTGATCACCGACGAGAGAATGCGGAAAGTGTGGATAAAGTAAATTGGTCGGGTTAATTTTGAACCGAACAAAATCCTCTTTCTTGAAGATACCTCTTCAGTTCCAGTACGACTTTTAAACGTTCGAATTCAAGAATATTTCAACGTCCATACACCTCGACGGTGCCCGATATGACATGCGAAAATGTGCTGTGCTTTCTAACACGAGCAACGCGCTTTCTTACTTCCGGAACAGGGTGAGAGTTCTATCGCTGAGTAATCCGAGACGGTCTTGGTAAATAACCTTGGAGCACGTTCCAAGAAACTAACTTAACTTCATTTTTTACTTAAGTCTAAGACTTGTCTACACATCCAAACTTTGAAACTTCCGCATCCGGTAAGTTAGTCCAAAACCTACGTCAAACTTATAATCACTTCCTTGGAACAGACGCAAGACAAATTGAAGTTTTATCTTAAAATTGACTTAAATTTAAGATTTATCTTAGCTAAGTCAGTTTTCTTGGAACGGTTCTCCGTTTAGTGGGTTACATGTACACTTGTGCTAAAACCGTTCACCAACGGGTACCAGAGAACTGAACCTAACGCATCTATGTATTTCACTAATGGCTAACCTCAGCGTCTATATATTTACTGCATTTATTTTGTCTTTTTATCGTATTTCTTTGGGTAAGATTATGCTAGGATAGGTTTTTAAAATGAATTCTATTTCAGAAGACAAGCAGTTAAAAACCTCTAATTGTGGTACACGATACATCAAATTAACCAGTAATTTACTGTCGTATAGACATTGCTAATGCACAGAAGCAGCATAGATCAAAATCCTCTTGACGACAACGGGAATTGTGCAAATCCGTTGATAAAATACATCGTGCCGTGAAACGAGCCAAGTTTCTGAAGTTTAAAATTGGGTACAATCGCAAGCGAACGCATAAAAACGTGTACAATAAGAAGCAACCGCTTCACGAGAACTTTGTAATTAATCACTGCCATATAACATTTAAGAATGAAAATGTCATTTGAAGTCTCCGTTACTGTTAGTGAGGACATCGGTAGCTAAATGGGGCTACTTTCAGAAACTAATCCTTTGTGTGGTTCTGCGACCAATTAAGTTAGATACAGGTCGTCCGCCAGTCACGTCTCACGTACGAAGATTATCCCTGCCTGTCGAGGACGAATAACGTTTTTGTTTAAAGTTCGAACAGTTGCTAAATGCCTTTGCCACCAGCTTTTAACTCCATTTCTTTCAACTGAAAACAAGTAGCACCGTTTTAGACAGGCCTATTTGTGCAAGAAATCCGAGTTCCGAATTACCCGCGACTAACGCGAACCTCGGCTGACAACTAGGATACATGACACAAACAATCTGAACATTTCAGAAAACGGATGCAACAAACAGACCACGATTTCATAATTTTTATTTTTTAACACATACGTTTATGAGGGGGAATTCAAAACAACTTGCTCGGATTTCAAATCAGGTCGGCTGGACTGCAAAACCAAATGGCCGGTTATCAAACGTGTTTTCTGAACTTCAAAACGCGATGGCCTCGCCCAAAAACTAGTTGGTTGGACACAAAACACAATGGCCGGTGCTATAACCAGTTTGCTGGTGATCAAAACACGACAGCCGGGTTTCCTCAGAGACTCGTTTTGAAAGTCTCGAAGGATTTCAGCGATGTCTAGTATTTTTTTCGTACCCGGGAAACCAGTTTTTTGGGTGCGCAGTTCAGCATCCTGGTTATGAAGTCTGGGCAAGTGGTTTTGAAGTCTGGGCAAATTGTTTTGAAGTCTGGGGAAATGGTTTTGAAGTCCGACCAAATGTTGATCCCCTTGATATAGGTGTGAATAAGACAATGGACATCTATCCACAGCCGTCCTCGATGGATTTTTCCATCTCTCACTGTTAGCGTAAAACCTGCTTTTCGCGATGGCAATATTTGACTTAGGATTCAACATGAACTTTGATGAGTTTATCGCTGAACGAACGTCAAAGCAAGTATTTTCCTGTTGTGACTGACGGCGATTCTAAGGATCTTATTGTCTGCAAAAGAAATACTTATATCGTCAAAACAAGTGTGACGAAGCAACATTCAATAAATGGCCAAGAGATACAAGAAGCAAAAAATGAACATTGGCGACATAGAAGCTTGACTGTCTCCTGGGACGTTTCTTCCTGGAACTAGGCAAATTGGATGACAGCGTACACCAGCCAGATACAATGACATGCACACGGAGATCACTCGATCGACATCTAAGAGATGCAGGCAGTTTGCCTCATTCCGCGAAGCCCTCATAGTAAAACGAACGCAATTAAAAGAGTTCGGTAAGAAGAAAGGGACTGATAAACGCAGAAATGCTTCCTCCATACACGGAGGAAATTAATTTAAAGGAGAAAGGAATCATAGGAAGTGATCCTCCACGTGCCCCGATAGGGCGCAAGCTCATCGCGTAGATATCGGTAAATAGGCGTATCTACTGTTCACTTTGTTTTTTTCNATTTATTTTGTCTTTTTATCGTATTTCTTTGGGTAAGATTATGCTATGATAGGTTTTTAAAATGAATTCTATTTCAGAAGACAAGCAGTTAAAAACCTCTAATTGTGGTACACGATACATCAAATTAACCAGTAATTTACTGTCGTTTAGACATTGCTAATGCACAGAAGCAGCATAGATCAAAATCCTCTTGACGACAACGGGAATTGTGCAAATCTGTTGATAAAATACATGGTGCCGTGAAACGAGCCAAGTTTCTGAAGTTTAAAACTGGGTACAATCGCAAGCGAACGCATAAAAACGTGTACAATAATAAGCAACCGCTTCACGAGAACTTTGTAATTAATCACTCCTATATAACATTTAAGAATGAAAATGTCATTTGAAGTCTCCGTTACTGTTAGTGAGGACATCGGTAGCTAAATGGGGCTACTTTCAGAAACTAATCCTTTGTGTGGTTCTGCGACCAATTAAGTTAGATACAGGTCGTCCGCCAGTCACGTCTCACGTACGAAGATTATCCCTGCCTGTCGAGGACGAATAACGTTTTTGTTTAAAGTTCGAACAGTTGCTAAATGCCTTTGCCACCAGCTTTTAACTCCATTTCTTTCAACTGAAAACAAGTAGCACCGTTTTAGACAGGCCTATTTGTGCAAGAAATCCGAGTTCCGATTTACCCGCGACTAACGCGAACCTCGGCTGACAACTAGGATACATGACACCAACAATCTGAACATTTCAGAAAACGGATGCAACAAACAGACCACGATTTCATAATTTTTATTTTTTTAACACATACGTTTATGAGGGGGAATTCAAAACAACTTGCTCGGATTTCAAAACAGGTCGGCTGGACTGCAAAACCAAATGGCCGGTTATCAAACGTGTTTTCTGAACCTCAAAACGCGATGGCCTCGCCCAAAAACTAGTTGGTTGGACACAAAACACAATGGCCGGTGCTATAACCAGTTTGCTGGTGATCAAAACACGACAGCCGGGTTTCCTCAGAGACTCGTTTTGAAAGTCTCGAAGGATTTCAGCGATATCTAGTATTTTTTTCGTACCCGGGAAACCAGTTTTTTGGGTGCGCAGTTCAGCAGCCTGGTTATGAAGTCTGGGCAAGTGGTTTTGAAGTCTGGGCAAGTTGTTTTGAAGTCTGGGGAAATGGTTTTGAAGTCCGACCAAATGTTGATCCCCTTGATATAGGTGTGAATAAGACAATGGACACAATCATCTATCCACAGCCGTCCTCGATGGATTTTTCCATCTCTCACTGTTAGCGTAAAACCTGCTTTTCGCGATGGCAATATTTGACTTAGGATTCAACATGAACTTTGATGAGTTTATCGCTGAACGAACGTCAAAGCAAATATTGCCCTGTTGTGACTGACGGCGATTCTAAGGGTCTTATTGTCTGCAAAAGAAATACTTATATCGTCAAAACAAGCGTGACGAAGCAACATTCAATAAATGGCTAAGAGATACAAGAAGCAAAAAATGAACATTGGCGACATAGAAGCTTGACTGTCTCCTGGGACGTTTCTTCCTGGAACTAGGCAAATTGGATGACAGCGTACTCCGGCCAGATACATGTACAATGACATGCGCACGGAGATCACTCGATCGACATCTAAGAGATGCAGGCAGTTTGCCTCATTCCGCGAAGCCCTCATAGTAAAACGAACGCAATTAAAAGAATTCGGTAAGAAGAAATGGACTGAGAAACGCAGAAATGCTTCCTCCACACACGGAGGAAATTAATTTAAAGGAGAAAGGAATCATAGGAAGTGATCCTCCACGTGCCCCGATAGGGCGCAAGCTCATCGCGTAGATATCGGTAAATAGGCGTATCTACTGCTCACTTTGTTTTTCTTTCTTGTAATAAAGATAATGGTTACCGACTAACTGGCACCCAAGGTACGATGTCCGTGCGACCTGTATCGTTACATCCAACAAAGACGCAACAAAGTAGCGTCCCATAAGTGATAACCAGGCAACGCGCTTACGCCCGTCGCATGAATCTCGCAAGTTAATTAATAGCTTGCGAAATCCATACGACATCGTTTGGCATGGGTAAGATGTACGGACTCTGTAGTTGTGACGGCAATAGAGAGTTGACGTGGGATGACAGACACCGGCGAATACCTATAGTAGAATTCAACGAAAGTACACCAAAAACACGGAGCTTTGGAACGGAAGTTAAACTACTCCAGAGGATCCACAAAACTGTCCACTGAAGCATAGAAAAACATAGGCAAAACAGGCCTAGGGAAATGATGACAAACGCACCATTTTATATCCGTCTAACCTCGAACGGAACTAAATCTGAGCTTTGGTTTGCCGCGCAGCCTATTGGCTATATACTCCTTCAAAAATGACGTCAATTATGTGCGAACAAGGTATAATACTGGGTCGAAAAACAAATAACAGCCTGTGCAAACCTGCATGTCAACGTCTCATGATATCAGGAAGCACAATGAACAGGCCACAAGAACACCCTTTCTAAAAAACTATTTCAGCGCCGACATCACGTGGCAAAAGAAATTGAATAAAGCCTTAACCCGCAGCAAATCTACTGTTTCCTCGACTTCAGCCCAGCCACGTGAAAGTAACGCGCATGAAACAGTCCTGACCTCTAGTTCCACGAATCAGCCACCTCACCAAAGAAATTTTCCATCCGTTTACCGCGATCAACGGAGGAAATATTCTATCACAATTTCCACTCCATAAGCTAAGAAAATAGACTAGAAATTCATCGAAGCACACAGCTAAACAACTGCTTAGTTATAAGGATTCTAAAACCTGTTTCGGTGATTTAAACCAACCATCGGTCAGTCATCTGCTAATGCATCACTGGCGTCCCACGTGAGTGATAGAAGCAAGATTAAACTTTCATACTCTCTGAGTCACAACTAGCATACTATGGTTCTTGGTGGTTGGTCTTTCCCAACAGTTGCGGTGTTACTCGCGTAAAGCGTAGGTCACATTTGCCCGTTTAGTACACTGCAAGTTTTTAAACTTTCCTCCAAATTTTTAAGGCCTTATGTCCAGTGTTAAAGAGCATTATTTTGTTTCAGAGAACTGAATGAGTAAGTTGTTTTCAATACCTGTTAATAGGCCAAATCCGGGTTTGGTATGCTTTTAACAGTTAATTTTTCAAATTTTATATTCCCGGATGGATTGTTTCTAAGTTTCCGACGAACTTTTGAACGGTTCATTGTTTTAATTGCATATTTCACAAATTAAAAATTCTGATTGATTCAACCTCATTACTTAAGTGCAGAAAAACTTATCGCTTAAAGCCTATCTTCAACGGTAACACATGTAAATTTGGTTCCTACAGTATATTAAGAGCATCGCTTTTAGCCCACTAGTGCCAAATGTAACGAACTGGTAGGCGTATTAGCTTGCTTTTGTCTACGTCACCTCGAGAATCACCACAGCTGCGAATAACACTCGCACGCAATGGTGTTCTATTCAGACCCCTATTCAATACAACCTTTCGTTGTTCGTGCTGGGATCTCGCGGTGACGCAACATGGCACGAAAAGACAGCTTCACTTATCATTTGACGGGCTTACACTTGCGTGATTGAACTCTCGTTTTCTTATTTTACTAAGTCTTTGCTAGGACTATATGGTTAGCCTAATACATCTAAACTAACAAAATTCCGTTGAAGTTAGGCTTTAACCGGCGCGGGTACGCTTGGCATATATATGGCGTCATAATTACAACCCAAAGCGCATGACAACATGATGTCGCCGCGATATAATTGAGGTCGTACATATTGGATAAATAAGTTATCCCACATACATAGCAATACCAGTATGATATTCTATCTCGAATTCATTTCATAACCTATGTTTACACTGCTGAGATGAGAACAATACATCATGCATTTGTTGAACGACATAATTAAAATGTCGGAAATTTCCTCTAAATAAAGCCATGAAACGACTTCACTCAACACGCTTTAATGACATCAAGATATCACACCAAAGAATTGCATAGGTTTCTTAGCTCAGTGACATTCAAAATTTCCTTGCAGTTGGGTACACGTTTTTTTCAGAAAAAGCTGACACAAGTCAAATTCATGGCCGCTGACGCGAAATCCGACTTTTATCTAACTTTGAATCCCAGCGTCGCCATGTGAGTGAAATCACCCCATTGCAGCGTCCTCGTGTGAGCGAAATCACCCCCCCCCCATTAGGTCGTGGTACGATCCCGTAACCTAAAATTAGGTGCCGCGACCCGGATCAGCTTGCATGTTTCTTGAATGAGAAACTCATGCGTAATCAAACATAAGACCAGGACTGCTAACTGATCAAATCAGTGTTATAGCTACACAGTTTTACGTGCGTAGAATACCTCATGTTGTTTTCAGGTTTTATGTCGGTGGGTTTGCAGCGTGAAGAAAAACTATCGTCCTGTAATATACCATAATTGGCGACATGCATTCAACGTGGCGCAAATGATGTTTTCAATTTTGTATGTAAGTAATTTACTAAAACATCTTCACTTTTGTAGTCGTTTTCATCTTTTCTCCAGCAAAATTGTTTTGAAAACGTGGTAGTTATTTTAGTACATATTTTGCCGTTGCACACATTTCTAGCCAAAGAGTTTCAAAACCTCTATGATAAAGATTCTAATCAAAACAATTTATCAGCTACAACACGCACGAATTTTATATCTATACTGTGGATAACCGTTTGGGGTGATTTTAGATAGATGTGTTAATGTAATATATTCTTGTGCCTAGACAGGAGAATATGAAAGCTACTTTTCCAAGTTGGAAGTGTTCGCTTTATTGGTCGGCTGTCTCTGCCACGACCTTGACCACAGGGGAACCAACAACGCCTTCCAATCTAAGTTAGTATTCGTAAATTATTTAAATCTTACAAAGCTTGGTAAAGAATAGAGTTCAACATAATAAACAGATGATTATTCAGTTCATTAAGCCTTAACCTATCTATCTTTAATCTTTGTCCAGTATAGGCCCGTGTTCTTTTAACATGATATTATAGTTTACACCGTTGCCTTTTGACGTTCCTAAGAACATTTTAAATGGTTATAGCAATAAACTTTCCTTGTCAATTTTGTCAATTATAATAAATTTGAAAGGACGAAACGTTTGTCACACCTAAAACTCAGCGAATAAATCTCATGCTGTCATACATACGCAAGTGCAATCAGGCAATTTGACTCGCGAGTAAACTTTGACCAGTCATGATACGTGTTTTCTGCACTCTCAGGAGCGACTCGCCGCTATCCTTATTGTACGGCACGTCAACACTGGAGCACCACCACTTTGACCACTGCATCATGATCCTGAACAGTGAGGGGAACAACATTTTTGGTGAACTTCCGTCAAATGAATACCGAAATTGCATAAATATGGTAGAATCGGCTATTTTGTCCACAGATCTTGCCCTGTACTTCAAGTACGTATTGTGTCGCTTTTAATGTTGTCACTGCTTAAAGCTCAAATTATGAGACCGCTCATTCATTTTGGATTCCCTAAGCAATATGAATTATGCCAGAGTTGCCTCGACCCTTTAATATTTTTATTGATCTGTATGTTTCACTACATATTAACAGGTATCGCATAGTAGGCATACCATGCGTGACGTCATTTCCCACTGCAAAATCTTTTAAGAACTATTTTCAAGTATGAGGAGTGAAAGGTTTATTAAAATGGAAAATATTTTGTGAAAAATTGTCCTTCATGACTCGCCTGTGTTGTTTAGGAAAAGGGCGCTGTTTAAAGAGTTGGTGGACAACGGAGAAGAGGATTTCCTAGAAGACTACAAGAGAGAACTTCTCAGGTGAAGAGACATTTTCCGTTTTCCTTTAATACGAACTCAATGATTACGGATTATACAAACCACTGTAAATTCGTGCTTGATCATCTCTAGTTTCTAGATACAAACTCGAGTAAAAAATCGAAAGTACAGCTTTAATGTTGAGGTCATCCAGTACAAAATAGGACTACACTCTCATCCACGTAAAACTACAAAATACTCGAACACAGAATAATAGGCACTTATCTTAAGTTCATACCAAAGTAGAATGAAAAATGCTTTTGAGTAAANCCTGTGTTGTTTAGGAAAAGGGCGCTGTTTAAAGAGTTGGTGGACAACGGAGAAGAGGATTTCCTAGAAGACTACAAGAGAGAACTTCTCAGGTGAAGAGACATTTTCCGTTTTCCTTTAATACGAACTCAAAACCACTGTAAATTCGTGCTTGATCATCTCTAGTTTCTAGATACAAACTCGAGTAAAAAATCGAAAGTACAGCTTTAATGTTGAGGTCATCCAGTACAAAATAGGACTACAACATCATCCACGTAAAACTACAAAATACTCGAACACAGAATAATAGGCACTTATCTTAAGTTCATACCAAAGTAGAATGAAAAATGCTTTTGAGTAAAAGGATTAGATCCTGGTCCCTGACACAAATCATCGAATCTCGTGCGGTCGGTATTTCGGCGTTATACTATAATAAGCGTTATGCGTTCCCTCGAAGCACGGCAATTGCACAAA
Organism: Phoronis australis; assembly: GCA_002633005.1. Lineage (NCBI taxonomy): Eukaryota > Metazoa > Phoronida > Phoronidae > Phoronis > Phoronis australis. The sequence continues at coordinate 165,047 of NMRA01000407.1, read as the reverse complement.
TGGCATCGTTTCATAGAGTTTTTGCTTTCACATTTGCTAATGACCTTGGGGTACAACATTTAGCTCTATCGTTATGTAATCTTTGAAAAATGAGTTTCAGTTGACAGCGAACACTTTTTCTTAAACTTATATTGTCATGTATAGATCATCGATCGACGATGCATTAATTTGCTATAAGGCGTACAGCTTGCATTAATATTTTAGTACTTGAATCAATAACGCTTAGAGAAAAGAGCATTTCGATATTTACTTAAAATCGTACAACGTATTAGTGACAATCTCACCATTGCCGACAGACACATCATAATTGATTCCACATATCTGAATTCAAATAACGTTGTTTAAATGTAGGCCAGTTGCCTTGAATTCAACATATTCAGACTTTCAGCAAAGTTCTTCTATACCGATATGGAGAATACATTGAGGATTTGTGCCCAGTGAGATGTCACCGCCACCTATTATGAAACGTGTTCCCGATGATGGCTAATGAAAATCCGAACGGAACAACTGCGCAGCATTGTGTAGAAAATGGAAGCAATAGTACAAATTTCTGAATTACAAAGAAATTTATAAGGCAAATTTGTTTTGCGTAAGTCAGGTTAAGAAAAAACAATCAGACAGCTGATCATCGACGGTAGATCACTGAGAAAACCCAGTGAGCCGTAACTATACAAACAGAATTGCGATATTTGAAAACTTGCCCGGATATTTTTGCTAACTTTTTATGAAACCGTACCACTTGAGAAAAGTATTGAATTTTCAAGACTAAGTCTAAAATCTTGGCAAAATGAAAAGTGTTTGAAATTCGTCAGCTCGAAGTTGTCTGGCTGCCAACTTTCCGATCCACCTGTGATATCTCTGCATTGTAACCATTGAAAAGGCATGAAACGCGAAAGCTCATCAAAATATCACAAACTTTATGATTTTTGAAATACGTGCGAAGCAAAAATTCTGTGGTTACGACAGAGTTACCGATCTCTCTTCCATTTATGATAAATGCGCACGTGCGTTCACACTCAGTTGCTTGAAGTCAAAGGTCACATTTTCCATACAATGAAAATGCCTATGTCTATGTCTTGCCATATCAAATAAGGAGACACACTTTGCCTAGTAGGAGAAAAATCGACGAAGGGGCGAGCAGTTGACAGATCGCTTTTTTGAAATTTGAAACTAAAGGAAAATGCTTTAATATCCACAGAAATATTTACGAACAGACCCTGAAAATACGTGGTGAGCAGGTTGAATTCTGTTTCAGTGGCAGAAAACCACTTTCAACGTTGCACTTTAGTCTGTTGGTCGCGTTCCAGGCCTCTTTAAAATTACTTATGTACGGTGGAGTGCCTCCTAATGTTGTAAATAAGTAGACTTTACGTTTTGATGGTTTTAAAGGAGAATGCCACCCAAAAACAACCAAGTTTGTATCAGATTAAATCGAGTAGTTCCAATCGATAACAGCAAGTACAGCTCTTTTACCTGACACCTGACGTCAGACGGAGGTGTTGAACTTAACTAATGACGTCAGAGGTTCGAATGCAGTCTGTACAACAGTTCACAACATGCTTACTGGTGTCAGCTAATCGCTTTAATTCATCGTTTTACACCAATAAATCATCAAAATTCCATTTAAACCCCTTAAAAATACATCGAGTTATTGAACGAACATGTTATTTTATTTCACTGTTACGGATTTTTAGGTATTTGAACGTACCGTATCCTACAGTGTTCGGTAGGCCAATTTACCAAGGTCGGTCGCGGGAGTTTGGGGTCTGTTCGGTGATACATTCAAATTATTTGTTCGTGAAATACAGACAGGAGAACATAGCTGTGTGTTGTAATTTTAGACTTTTTCAGTTCTAAACACGTACACAAAACGCTTGCTATCCCGGTCAATGGCTCAAAACCCGATCAGGCCCATCTGATCGCGGCCGGACTGAAGACATCACGAACATAAACTAGCCAAAGTTGAAAACTAAACATGCAGTCACTAAAAGACTATAATTGTGAGCCAAAGAAAAAAATGTGCACCTGGTTATTTTGGAGAATTAGCCGCGAAACTGCAAATCTACTTACTAGCTCGTCGGCCACGAAGTCAGGTTACCCTTCCACTGACAGAACCGTCAGGGTAAAAGTTGTACAGTAACAATGATACAAATAATGCATATGAATATCAAAATAAAGATTCCCCTAGCATCTGACCATGGGATATAAAATCGAGTTATTGTTTCACAACAGCTTTCTGCCAGCCAACACTGAATTAGCATGCGCTCACACAGCCTCGGTGCCCGGTCAATTAGTTTATTGCATATAAAGCCGGTAACGCAGTGATTTATTCTTTCCTAGCTTCTCAAAACATTTGCACTCACGAACACTCCAAGGCATTACAAAATTGTATCTAATGAAAAACACTTTGTTTCAGTTTTATATAATCATTGGTTAGGGTGAGAATAGTTCGTTTTGAAACATAACGCACAATAACAAACGTCAACGTGGCAACTCGCAATCCCGATTTAGACGAGTGCTGATCCCTACGAAGACTTCACAAGTCGATCGTTAGATTTCACAGGCTATCAGTTTGAACCGGAATACGCTGATCAAGAAAATAGAGAGGCTCCATAAACGTGCACGGACAACGGAACTCATGGATGGTTCCGAAAACCGTTTGAATGACTTGTCATGGTGTCAGTGAGCTAACTGCACGATAATGGAAACGACTGACGCTTACGTTTGGTGCCACGAAATTCCGGAAGTGAAACGCCTTCTTGGAAAAGCGCAAATGTGTCTCACGGACCATCCTGATTTTACACCCTGCATCTAAACAGAGGTTTTTTAGGGCTGCCTGAGAAAAAACATCATACACTCTGAGGACCAAACATAAGCCTCACGAACGAGTCAGTCGTCAAACAGGTTATGTAAAACGTTATGTTCTCACGCCTTGAATTAAGTGTAATTGTTTATGTTTTCGTGGCCAACTACAATTATCCATAGTCAAAAACTAATCAACAACCGATCCGACGAAATGCAGGCCACTGGCAGACACGGAGAAGTTTCACGGCCTCATACTTGGTATTAACGGCCTACTTTTCATTCTTCATTACCGCGAGTCACTTCCGAAGCATCATGGGCTCTCGAGGAAATCGAAAAACGATGTACCCGCTTTCCTCGCAGCTTCATAGTTCACGCAAGCGGGGAACAATACACCACACCATAGCGGCACTCACTCTGCAGAAGAACCACTGACGTCGCTGCGTCGTTTCTCACCTTCCTCACGGGTTAACGCGACATCTCTCGGCGAGGTAAGATCGACCGTATACGAGGTGATGCGGATATAGATCGATTAAGACGGTAAAAAAATAATTAAATCGGGCGGCATTCTCCTTTAAGACATTGTCTGTTAAGGCAGAACATAGACAACAGAATGTAGATACTCTGCCGAGATGGCCTGTCACCAAAACAATGGGCTATTCGACAATCTTTACATTACTAGAGGGCGCGCGTGTCTAATGGTGATAGATTAAGCAGCCTCGATTTCGCGAGCCCTTTAATACATGGTGAAATGGCTTTCAGCCGTGCCAACTGAATCTAAGATTGCGTGAAAAGGGTGCTGCTATGAGAGGAAGTAAGCATGACCTTATAGAAAGGTAAGGTTTGTGATTATTTTAACTATTATTCCATGTTTACAACACTGATGTCTGTTAACTGAGGTACTAGCCAATGTCGACTGCGCGACAGTCGCCAGTCGGGTTAATCATTGTTTGTTGTGATGTGTGTTACGATACTTGATTTAGCACGGGATCTTTTCCTATATCAAAGCAGAATTATTGATGTTTGGAATGATTAATAACATGTTTATCAGTGACAGTTACATCAATCAATGCTGAATGGTTAGGTTGTCAACTCTATATTGGTTAGTGAGGTAAGACTACAATCCAAGCCCAAAGGGTATGTGACAAATATCCATTAGACTATTTGTTTAGTCCCTATCCTATGTCGTTCGGAAATCTATTACACGTTGATATAGAAATTTGTTTTCACCTGACCTTTGGTTTTTAGGTTTGAGGGCTAATGCCGTGCAGAGGTGTTATGCATCGCTTCTGCAACCGTCCCTGAATGGACAAAAATTGGTTTTAAGCAGTTGACTGCAGGCAACCAGCAAAATCCTACTACCCAGAGCAGATCTGTTGTCAAAGCATACTTTCTATATCAGAGACAAAGAGCAAAGCCTTTGACAAGGGACAGGTATTTTTAAAGAAAGGTACGTAAGTTGCTTGGTCAATTTAATTATTCAGGTTGGCATAGAGGGTTGGGGTTATAAAATTTGGTACATCTGAATGTGTGGAAATAACAAATAATAGTATCCGGGGGAAGAGCATGGTGAGGTAATTCTTAACCTTCATGAAGTTCTTTCAAGTTTCATGAAGCTGTTTTGCTATCCATTATAAACCCATAAAAATATATTACATTTTCTGAATTCTCAATGATTGAACAGTCGTAACTCATGCCTTGAAATGTTGCAAGTTGTTTTTAAATTCATGTGATGGCCATTTTTTGTAAAAATTGCATTTTTACCGTGAACATACTAGTGAGGTCGCATTTGAACATATTATTCTTACTGCCAATACGCAAGACTTAGAATTTTTAATTACTATTAAACAACAGAAATATTATCCACCATTTTTAAATAACAAGTCTGCATCTCTTCTATTGGAAGAAAGATAAAAAATCTGAGAAACGGTTCCCTCAGCTTTAGACCGGAAATGTGCTTGACATACCCATGGATCTGCAATTGCTGTTTGAAATTGCTAAAAGTATCAAAAATCAAAAGGCCTGAAAATGGGTAACAAAGCTTTAAAATTGACTCAAATAACTTACATATTTTGCAGACAAGTGATGCGTTTAAAGAATTGCAATGGCTAGGAATGAAAAAATAAAGACGCAGTTATATAAAAATCAATACTTATTACTTGCTTTCTGGAAATAGTAATTATCTAATTCTGATCTGTGTGAAATTGTAAAGCAGTTACCATGTCATATTTTTGAAGAATAAGGGCAATATTTTTTACCCAATCTGACGTACTTAATTGTTCATATTTCAATATTTGTTCCAGGTTCAGTGACATTTTTAAGGCCACTTCAAGCCGCAACATAGACAAGCTTTGTTACTCCTTTCTCTTCCAACAGCATGTTTTCCACCCACCAGCAGTGCTGCATGGCACAATATACAAGCCAGTGGACCTAGAGAAATGTGAATCTCAGTACCATAAGAAAATGTGCCAGTGGATTGTTTGTGTATGAAGAGGAACTATATCTGACTGCCACACCAACCAGTCTCGTTTTTGAGGATGCCCTTTCATAGGCAATGAGTCATGTGTGGACAACAATAGCTTATTTCTTTTACTGGAAGAAACATGAGGGACTGGAGCTAAAGAAGACTAGTAACACTCTGGTCTAGTTCAGGGTCAGATTTTGGGCACAAAGCGAGTCAAGTGATATCATGTTGCGTTTACCTTCAAGGATCTAATTGTGGGCGTTATTGAGACTGAATGAGATTACATGAACTGGACCTTTTCACAAGCGTTTCTATAGACCATTGGAACTCGATCTCATTGAAATGAAAACCAAAAGGATCTGGTATAAATACCTCTCCTTTCTCACTGAGTGACATTAACTTTTCCGGCGATCAAAACGAAGTATTCCCTTTAATTGCATTTGATCTGTTTACGTGTGAAACTATTTTTAGAGCTTTCTTAAGAAGGCCTTTGAACAGTTTTAAAATTTGTGTTAACTTGTCTATAACAAATGTTCAACATGCAAGCAAAGTATGTTTTCAATCGTAGCTAGCTGGATGAGAATCTGCTATGCACAAGATTCGAGAATGAACAATAATCAATGTATTTAAAAACAAAATGGCTATCTGAACAGCCACATACAAACAAAAGAACATTATTTGTTAAAAACAAACATATAATTTTTCCAATGCAACAGAAGAGTCCATCAGGGATGTCAAATGCTGACTTTATGAACTGAGAGGTCCAATTCTCTCAGGTTATTGCTGAAGGACTGCTTTTCACTTTGTCGAAAGGGAAAATAGACGATAAGGCGGCTGGTTTCAGTCGTTTTCTTTCACCTGTAACAGAATATGGTCAGAGAAATACTAGCAAATTTAAAAAGAAACAAAAGACAAACTACTTTTGTAAGGCAGAACATACGTGACATTTCATCTTCATGTTTATATGTAGAAACTAATGATCTTTGTACCCAAGCATTATTTAAGATCTGAATTAAAATATGTGAAACAGGTGATTTAAGAATGTGTATTTTCATGACACCTAAAATATGTTTCTGATCTCAACAAATAAAATTCATTCTAGGTGTCAATATTTATTCCAGTGCATTGTTACAAATTTGCTGAATAGCTCATTCATACTAATTCGGTAACTAAGCTGGTAGTCCTGGGGGTGGGGTCCGCTATAAAATAAGGAAACTCGCTCATCTTGAGAATTTTATTGGACATAGCATAATTTTGAAGAGTAACAGCTGTGAAAAAGTCACCCTTGACTTCTGAGCGGCACGTACCATACACCTCTTATATTGGGAGCACTCCCACCCAGGACAATATGTGAATATGTCGTGCTAGCCTACCATCCGTCCCGAGTGAGTTTCTGAAGAGAAACACTTAGTTCCACTGAATAAACCCGCTATTCAGTGGGTAACTGGTGGGTATAAAATCACTGAAAATAATTGCTAAAAGCATACCAAGTAACGTGATAATGTAGTCTCTGAATGGAAATGCATAGAGCACACACACGGGGCGTGAGGCTTCGGCATCCACACACGTTTTCATGGGCGGCACAGCACTGAAAAAAATGGGGGGCTAAAGCCCCCTTTGCCCCCCTGTGGGGCACCACCTACAGACTATGTAGACTATGTGCGGCGTAGCACTGAAAAAAGTGGGGGCTATAGCCCCCCCAGCCCCCTATGGTGCGCGCCCATGTTTTTTTCACTTGGTTGACCCTTTTAACCGCAATTCTCCACGCCTGTAGTAACCTTAGGTGTCTTTTGGGAATTTGTGACCACATTTTGACAACAATTCTGTCTTTTTGCCAGCTGTTTACATGCAGATAGCGACGCATGCGCAATAGCGGATTTGCAGCGCAAACGAACTACGCATTGCGCATGTGCGAGTTACTTCCTGCGCGAAGGCTCATGGGATAGCTTGTGGTCAGGCATGTCTTGAGCAGGCTGGATAGTGTGTGCATTTGGAGTCATTTGCAAACTAAAAACCTTGTTTAATTATTTGCTTTATAATACCAAGCAAGTCCTCTCTCTCGTTTGTAAACACAGCGTAGCTATGATCAGTGACCGTGTGACCGAGGGCACAACTATCAGTGGCGGATCTACGTGTTCAGTGAGGGGGGGGTT
>NMRA01000407.1:64385-157620 GCA_002633005.1 Phoronis australis | reverse complement strand
GATCTACGTTTTCAGTAAGGGGGGGTTTAGGATTCCCGCAAAGGTCGAATCCGAGGCGCGTGGCGCCGAGCGGGGGGGGGGCGGAGGTAAACCCCCCTCCCATGTAAGACAACTTTTTGTTTTTGTAGCCAAACAGTGAAATTTCCATGCATCCTGGTACGTTTCTGGCACTTAACATGTCCCTGGAGTTTTTCTTAAGATAATTAAAAACCCTTCTCGATTTCGTCACATGAACTTGGCTCATTAGTTTCGTGAAACCATATTTGTGCACATCTGGGTATGAGTCACACCACCAGCAAAATTTTTTGTTGGAACATCTACTTACACACACCTTTTTAGCATACGAAAAAGTGTGGTGTGTATACAGGGGTTTAGACAACTACCAAACATTGAGGAGCATAAGGAGCACCCACGGGGCGTAAAAACTTGAATATCAGATGATCGCAACAGCCTCAAGCTGTTTAAGAATGAAGACCTATACTGTTAGTCCGGAAATAAACATGTGTTCGTCTCGTTACGAGAAAAACTGGCGAACGATGGTGCTCTCATCTCATAGTCTATTACTATAAAAGCAAAAATAAACAATTAAGTATCACTTTATTAAGCTGAATCACGTTGACAACAATTGAAAAACGTCAAATGTATCAGGAAACAAATCATCTGAAAACAGTTTCACGAAACCAAAACACTTTGTTAGCCTACACCGTGGTGAAAAGATATACAGGAGTAGTTCGTAAAGGGACCAGATGTTCTTGGTTTGCAGGGAACACATAAAAACTCAGATTTTTATCTGTCTTGATGTTTTTGAAGTAGCCAGGAACACAAGTGTATCCGCCGTAAGTTTTCTTCGCGCTCATACCGCGTATTATGCTTGTTACTATGGCCGCTTTCGGAATCCTGACCACAGCACCCACAATGCACCATTTTAACCTAATTTCAATATGGCGTCGCTGCAAATCCGCTATTCAGTCACCACTTGTACAGCAGCGAGACCGCACCATTGCGCAACAGCTTTATTGGGTTGAACGTTTCTGCCCTAGGTGAGCTAAACACTATAATGGAAATGACTGGTGTTTTATGTCTGGACAATCATGCAGCTGTCACCTGAGGATTTGAAAGGAAGCCCAGTTCTCGCAGCAAATGATATTATTAAGCGTTACTACAGTGGTGTTAGATTCCTTTTAGTTATGTCAAGTGGCTTGGATTGAAGTCCTCTTTTACTGTATTTATTTACGTTTTTATCTATGTATAATGATGTTGTTGATGAAAAATCTCAAAGAACTCATTCGTAAAAGTTGAAATTTTTACTCCCTGTCTCATCATTCAGTTGGTCCGATGTTTATCAAAGAAACGTTGAAACTAAAAAAATTCAGACAAAAATAATTACCAAACTGCAACTTAACAATTTCGAAAGGCTAACTGCATTCTTGCGAATGGCCAAATAATAGTATTGTATTGTTGATGATAGATACATGGATACAGAATAAACCAAGATTATAATGAAGTAAAGTTGCCTTAACGTTTATTTTTTAGAAATTATTTGACTAAATAGCATTCTGCGTTCATGTAAATGATTGTAATTATTTTACTTTCACAGATATAGCATGTTCACGCGTGTTTAAGTAACACTACGGTGGTTTTATTCATTGACAGTAGCTTATTACTACGTTTGATGTTTATAAACATATCTAAAAAGTTGGAAAGTTAGAGAAAATATCAAAAAAATGTACCAAATTTAAATAAGATAATCATGAAGTTACAAGAAACCCAACTGTTGAGATTACAAAATCAGCTTAAAGTGGAGCTCGCACGGAAGTTCCTTATCTCTGTGATTGCTTGGTCATATTAAATAGAAACACAGGAAATAGCGCAGATGTGGATATGAAGTACGTTGAAAATTGCGAAATGTTTTTAAGAACGAGTTTTCTGTCGAAAATGTTCCGCCGTAAATCTCTCAACCATATCCAGTGAGTATCGTGGCGTGGTGTTGGGGAATAACACTGCATGATGCGGGCTAAGGCACGTCATTAGTGCAAAGGTCACCTATTTGCAGATTCTTTGTTTTCTCATTCACAAATTGTCAATGAATACAACTGCACGTTGTTTATCACAGATGATGTTCGAATAGCATTGCCACTTAGTTCCTGCTATACATGAGCATAGTTTGGAGCATGCAAATACATCTTTAACGTCGACAACCCCATTGGGCCTCGTCAATTGAAACCGTCACCGATAGGTGGTGATAGTTCGGTATAGACTGTATCCAACTAGTTAACGACTCCTTATTTTCTTATGTAGGAGCATGTTAATGACTGCCTGTGACGTGTCCGGTACCGCCAAACCGTGGGATGTCCAGATTGAAGTGGCCAAACGAGTGACTAGTGAATTCTTTGAACAAGGCGACATGGAGAAAAAGAAGTTTGCAACGACACCAGTTGTAAGTAAATTGAATCGTGATCGGAAATGACGACGATCAAGTATTGGTGTCGGGCGAAATACAAGATAAATAGTTTGTTTTGTGTCTTTCGCTGTGACTAGTGAAGTTTTGTTGAGTGGCACTTTGGACTTGTAAATGTAAGAAGAACAGTTGTAATTATTATAGAAATAGCAAAAAAGCCTGTAGTGAAAGCGTTCCGTTAACAGCTGATCAGTTTAACCATTTGTATCGTGTATGCTATTACAAATATCTTTAAAAACCCAAAACCAAGTAAGATCTTCAGACTATAGATAAATCTAGGAAAGATTGAACATGACTTACGTTGTGTACTTTAGTAGGATTCATAACAGAACTCGACTGAATCTGTATTTGCATATTCACTGAAATCTTCCAGGCTATGTTCGACAGGGATAAAAAAGACGAACTCCCGAAACTACAGATCGGCTTCATCGAATCGATAAGCTTACCGCTCTACGAGGTATGCCGACAATGTGCACGTTTTCGTCATGAAAGGCCTCGATTGTTACTGAGGTCTCACACCTTACCACTTAGGTTTTCAGATTTACTAGGGAATTTGTAGCAAAGTAGACAATCGACAACCGCTTTACAAACCAATTCAACTCCAAATTCCCCACTTGTGAAAATTCAGACAAAGCAATTTAAGTTACAAGCGGGACCGGCGTAGGTATTTCGATACTTACATTTTATGGACAAAGCTTTTGCGAGATATCATTTTTCTCCTTGACAACTATTGGCCGGATTTTTTTCACCTGATGCAATTAAAACGAATTACTTTCCAAACTTCGCTGCGAATTTAAGTTCCCCGTCTTTCCGTCAAAAGGCCAATGCATGCGTCAGGAATCCCCACCAAGCAATTCCCTTTGAAATTCTTGCCTAGCCTCCACGCCACACGCGTAAAACAAGTTGTAACCGCTGCTTTTGAGAAAAATCGTCATCTCTAGATTCACATTTTGAGCGAAATTCCAGGTCAACGAAATGTCAATTACATATAATATTACACCATAAACTCCACGTTGTCTGTTTTAGTGCCTTCGTATAACGCCACTGGTGAAAAACGCGGCAAATAATATCGGAAAATGGCGACAGATTACCGATGGGAAATTTTGCTTCTAGTCGACAAATATACGACGATGACCCAACCCAGCGTCCAGGGCGAGAAAATCGACGCAAATACAGCGAAGTTGAAGACGTTATATTTATTGCAAATCGCAAAGTGATAGTAAAACCTTGTTCAAAACTAATGAGGAATATCAAATTGTGTCCGGTGAACGTCATCAGTGATTGGTGTTTCAACAAGAAAGTTATGAAGACGTGCGTGTTGTTCTCTCGAGCTCACAAAAAGTGACCACAAACTGTCCGTACTGCTAACATAACGCAAGTTTCTTAATTTAAAACAAATCACAAATTCCTGGTACGCTGGCCAAATTATGGCAGTTTCAAAGAGCTGTCTTATCGAGTCAAGATCGTTCACTCATGTACCACGTGGTAGCAATGTTCGATTTGACTTACGCAGAATTGACGTGTTTTAACACAGTAGCTTTAAAAAGCTACTTTGGACTATGCCATCTGCCAAAAGTACTTAATTCTGGGTTAGACCGCTTATCGTTATCAAACCGATATAGGCCTAGGCTTCTTGCTCACTCAGCTTAAAATGATTTATGGGGGCTTTGAAAGAACTTACAGTTCGTTGAAGCTGGAGACATTGGTCGTCCCATAAAACGACCATCCGGGTCACACAAAATCACTTAACATAATCCTGAATGGTATCGAACAGTCATCTCTTCCCAAGCCTCGGGCATTGTTTCTCAAGGAATCTAATGCTTTTTGGATAAAACCCTTTACGGTGACGTAGCATCTTTCACGAAATCAGACTAGCTCAAAAAGTCAAAAAATCTGTCTGAAGTACAACTCGAAGCCAAAACACAGAAGTATTTTGCCCACTCGAGAAGAGACTAAAGGTCAAAGCCAAAAGACAAATCATGTTTGACTAAAGACACTTCGAGAAACGATCCCTGAAATAATTTATTATCTGAGAAAGAACAGTTTGAGGCCAATTTAGTAACCGTGACAATTTTGTCAGAACGCCGCGGGTTCTTATTCCAAACATTCCTAGTCGAAATCCTGAATAACAATTACTGCTAAAGATTTGAACAACACGCGTCATGCGTGCATCAATGAAGCCCGTCCTAAATTGAACTCTCCTCTATATATCAATGGAGATTCAAAACGTCAAGTACGCATGAGTTAATGAACAAGGGGAACACGTCCAGCACTGAAATTTCCCCATTTTTCAAGTGTTTGGTGTCTTTGCAACGTAGTTACATATGTGTTGCAGTGTTTGTGAGTGTTTTTACTGTGCTAGTTTAGGGCGGGGGTATTGCATTTACATTGTCACTAAATTGAATAAACGCCGTTCTGGTCACCAGTAATTACCACAGAGACAGTATCGTTTTTGGATACCGGTATTAAAGATCACGTGAACGATGCAACGTACCCCACGCATAGACTCTATTCACGCGGCGGACATTAAAATCCAAAGCGAGGCTCACTGCGATAAACAAAGCGAAAGTAGACATTGCGTGAGTTAAATAGCCGGTCTTTCGAGTCCAACCTGGATATTGAATTTTAATAATGTGTCAACAATTAAACCANGTGTACGTATTTTTTTCTGGCCGTTCGGGGAACAACACGGACTGAAACACAGACTCCTATGCCGATAAGCTAACAGAGCTATCGTAGCGAGCCTCGTTTTGGAACGCGCCTCCTGTCGGCGTGAATAGGGTCTATACCGCTTGATCTCGTGACAGTCTGTAGTAGTTCACTAAAATTCTTTGCGACGGCACTGATTCCAAAGTCGACTAGTCCATTGACAATCCTTCGGTAAGCTGCCGTTTCTAGTAAAGTTAGGAGTCGTAAACTTGACGAAAGCTATTGTGTGCCGCCTCTTCTCTGTAAGCAGTTTTGACTACAAGATTATCAGGTGGCTGCACAGCAATATTCCAAGCAATTTGATACAAATTTAATGTACTGAGGAGAATTAACTTTCAAATTCACAGAAGTAATTCCTGGTATAGTGCACCGATTAATTATAAATTCACATTGTTTTAAACACAGATGTTAAAGAAAGTGAAAACCGCAGTGGGTCCAGTTTATGAGACAGCTAAGGAAAACAAAGTTCACTGGACTGAGGTAGCAGACATCGTCGAGTCAATGCCTGACCCACAACTGAAAAATGGTCGTAAGTACTGTAGTTCTGTTGCGCATGGGGCCGAACAATAGTCGTAAGTACTGTAGTTCTGTTGCGCATGGGGTCTCTTTGTCGAACAGTTTATTGTCTTTTGGTTTTAACCAAAAGCCAGACATCTGACTACTAAAAGCCAAAAGTTGTTTTTGTTGCCTTTCGCTAGTCTACTCCCGAGCAAGCTACGGATTTCTGGCTTTGACTTAACTTGTCTTGACGTTTACTGTTTATTCCGATTTCGTGAGACAGGCCAAGCCTGTAATGGTAATAGACTTACAATGAGTCAGACGAGTACTACCTTTTGCGCCTGTGGAGAGGTAGTGGGCGAGGTTTAAAAATTTCGCAGGCCACTTACCACTATAAAATTGGTGTCGAAATATTCCTTACTGAGAAATGATTTCTGTCTCTTCAAAGAGATCACGATCGATGCATAAATGACACGCCGTGACAAGCCGACTAGTAGAGCTTGGTTTCAAGAAATAACCGCTCTTTCGAAACCCTGAAATCATTTCCGATTCCATCAATTAACAATTTGAGACCAATTTCTCAATGATAAGTCATCTTAAGCTATTTTTGTGTGGATAGGGTTGTTTATTGTCGCTTTAAATGCATTGACACAAAAATAGATATGACGGCATGTTCAAATTCGCATCTGCGACTATAAACTCGCTTCCGACATCAAGAAGAAGTAATTTTTGGTCATTTGCCGTTAGAAATTGTGTCGCAAATTGTTCTCTGGTTAAATTAGAGTGAACTTTTGAGCTTGGAAAGACAGTTCGTTATTGGTTGAAACCAGGCTCTGCAAGTTGGCTTATCACGGCAGGGCTCAAGTTGGCTTATAACGGCAGGGCTCAAGCAATAACAAATTCATTCTTTCCAGGCCCAGACATCTACAGTAACACGTTGAAATCGATCTATTGCTGCGAATGACCTCAATGGAAAGTTGATCTCATTGCCTGATAGAGTGTATATAGCCTCTTCGACTAATTTCAGAGCACCTTGGGTCAGAATCTGTGCAACAGAAGAAGATCAGCATAGTACTACAGAAGCAGATGGATCTCTTCAGGGAACAGCAGGAGCAGGAGAAACAGCAGCACGCCGAGAGCAGCTGCAGCAATACCCAAAATGATGTAAGCTATCAATTATCCATTTTTGCTAAAAGATTACCACGACCTTGTCAAAAATGAACATCAAATAGTCAGCAGTGCTGTCCTTAAAAATGGTTTATTCCAACGAAGTTCATTTGTGGGGATGTACATTAATATGGGTGACGCAGCACTGAAATAAGTAGGGGGCTGTAGCTCCTCAGCCCCCTATGGTGCGCGCCACCCATGCCCATGGGCGGCATCTGAATAAGGGGGGGGGGCTATAGCTCCCCCAGCCCCCTGTGGTGCGCGCCCATGATTAAATGATGGCAACCGCGGTTGTTCCAAAATGTAAACCTTCTGGCCTATTGGTGTAGTCCTCGTATGATCTACAAGACTAATCTCGACGTTGGAAGAATCGTCTTGTGTAGGCTTTCACTTTGAAGGCATACCACGTGTGTATTCTTTACTTACAGGCAGGGCTAACGAGTATATCGGGGAGCGCACCTTCTATAGAAGATCTGCAGAAACAGGTAGAACAAATCGACAAAACTAATGACGAGAAGATGAGCTCTAAGAACGGCCGACACAGCAATTCTCCAATGAAACCCAAGGCAACTGCCAACAGCTCTAGCAGAAGCTTACCTCACCACAAAGATGACGGACCTGGAGAAGACGTTAAGGGAAAAGAAAGCGACAGCAAATTCTGTGTGCTCAGTTGACAAACCTGTATTTGAAACATGGACGAAGTGCCATGTCGTCCATCTTCAACACATCCACAGGATCGAATGCACGACCGTAGAGGTCAGCGACGTCTGCCTTGCCTAATTTTTGTGATCGATAGAAACTGTTACAGTCGTGAGTTTGGACTAAATCACTCACATAAGATTTTCAACCATAGCACACATTTCTAACTTTCCAGATCTGCTGTGTGGGCTCTCATTATTAGTTCAGTAAGATCAATGTGAATGACGTAATACACTGCGAGCGACTTACCTCGTACTGAGACAAAAGCCACTCATCTCCCATGCTTTTAGTCGGTTGGACACGGCGAAAAATCTGAGGCGCCCGTTGTTAACTTATGCGTTAACTGGAATAGGAGCTATACAGACTGTTGGCTTTGGTCAAATGTCCAGTCAATTCAGTTTAGACCACGGAGGCGCGACAATTATTCTTCAGCCAGATGTAATGAAAGTATTATTATATTTACATGTATCCACGTAACCGAGAATTCAAAAAACGTAATTTTGTATCAAACGTGTCATTCACCTTCTTTAAGCTGCAACGAACTCGCCTTGTGCTGAAATTAACATCGATTTATATCGCTTACGGTTACAAAATCGGTGTTAAGTTGATCCTTACCTGTCTAAGTTTGTGGCTTGAGAGGAACTAGCAGTTGGTTATTGCTGGACACCAGACCCAGTATGAGATTTGACCCAAGCTCTAGAATCAGGGCTGGATCCAGGATTTTGAGTTGGGGGGAACGGCGGAGTTATACCCAGGATTTTGGTCGTCAGACATTCGCACCCCCGAACTGCCAAATGTAATCTGGGAGACTTTTAGGGGGAGGGCGATGGCCCACTTGGCCCCCTTCTAAATCCGCCATTTGACTAGTCTACGTAAACAACAAGTGCTAAAACTAATGCTATTTTTGAGAAGCGTGGGACAAGAAATCTTGTATTCCTCACCCTAGTTACTGGGAATTGATTATGCATTGTGCAATCGGCATAGACGGTGTCGCATTAGAGACACGTTTTAGCTAAAGTCGCTCGGATGTTCTCGCAATGAGCTTGATGTGACAGAACACTTCATGTGATTGACACTAAGAAAAGAATACCACGGGTAAAGTTCCATGACGTGAACACTCCAAAATTTTAAGCCCACAAAACCTAACCGTGAAAAAACACCTTCCGTTCTTCACCTCTGTAGTGTCCTTGTCTGATTCATATGCACTGCGTGCAGACCATAGGAAGTGACGACATCTTCTTGGAATGATTAGTGCATCTGACTTCATGTTTTCTGAGAGTAGTCTTGTTTATTGGCAATATCCGATACCTTATTTGGTAATGTTTATAGATTGACGAATCCTCTATATCAGTGTTATTGTTTGTAGTTTAGTTAGTTCCATTAAAGTATTTGACACTGACAGCAAATCTTATCGTTTCTTGAAATATTTCAGACGCGGAACAAACACAGAATATAAGATTTGCTGTGTCAAATACTTTATTGGAACTACGTAAATGCTCGGGTAAAATACGTTTTCATGGTGGCAGCAATAGTGTCTACAATACGCTCATCGGGGCCCAACCGCTGCTATGCTTTTGCTGGTTAGTGGATCACTCTGACACCATATACCTTATTTAATGATACAAGTGCAAAGTTCGGGCGTAGACATGCGCCCACGGTGCATTTCATACGATGTTTCTAAGGGCCACGCGGAGATGTTGCAGCATTCTAGTCAGCTCAAACTTGATCAAATTGTGCTGGGATATTCTTACCATATACATGGCGATCAAGTTCCATTGAAATCCGCCAATTAGGTGCCATATCATTCTCGACTGTGCGCACGAAACACTTTTGCACGTGCCTTGGGTCAACTGATAGTTGTGTGAAGGTAAAATGTTTAACAAACAACACGTCAGGCATGATAGACTATATCGTTGTGTTTAAGCATAAATCAATTATCCGAAACAGCCATTTCAAGCTGCATAAACCCACGTGCTATATAGAAACTTAACTCCTGATTTGGACAACTTACCGCAAAAAACATAGATCTCGGCTAGTCCCGTACTCCGATGTCTTACACGAAACTGGCAATTCGTTTTTGCTAGTGTCCATGCTCAGCAAACAAAACGAAACGCCGTGACCAGTCAAATTGTAGAATGTCAACCTGCTATCAAACAATAACAAATTATATGTTAATTGAAAGCAAATATAATTAAGTATAAAAATTTTAGACCGATCCAATCACCGTACATTCGAGAGGGCTTTGTGACGGATGGTAGGTATAGCCATTCCAAGTTGTGTCCTAAAGAATAAAAGTCAACACTTTGAAGAACAGATTTATTCAATAACTAAACATCACACATAACAAAAAAGAAACCAATGCAGTAACCACAATTACTGCTCTGACACAAACAAGCAACAACTTTACGAACTACTGTGAATAAGTAAGAATTTTTAGTTTTCATGACCGCCATGCGTTGGCACGTCACGTGACCTACAGTTAAGTCTCTGAAGACTTCTGTCCGGATCAGAGTTCGAACCGGGACATCTGTTACCGAAAACTCGCGGGTTAACGCCCTAGGCGTTTAAATTGGGAAACACTGGGACGGGGNGGGGGGGGGGGGGGGGGGTCATTACCCAAGCAGTGGGCGTTTAAACCGAAAATTGACAAAATGTCGGGGATGGGTGATTATCCGAACATGGGAGTTAACCCGCGAGTTTACGGTAACTTTATTGGCCAATGACACCCTGATAAGCCTAATCAGAGCGCAACTTACCACTTTTTCACGGCATAGTCATGTAAAGCAGTAAAACTAGACTTAAGTTTATTATTCACGAATATCAGAAACACACGACAGCGAAAGATGAACTACATCGACTTTCGCATGTTGATAGAGCTCTGTTTTAGTCAACCAAAAGAATCAATTCACCTCTTACGTTTTCAACATCATAATCTAATGCTAACCATTCGCCCTCATCATGTGAATACAAATGTATTATATTATGTTTGTAGAAACAAGAGTGAACACGTTTGAGTTTGCCACATCTCAAAATATGGTCTTACTCGCTCTCAGTATTCTAGACAGCGCCAATACGAATCGCTATTTTACCAACTTCTTCGGCAACGTGCAACCAATAATAACTATTCGCTATTCGAAAGACCAACACTGGTATAAAATAATCACATTTAAAACGAGGCTGAGAAACCGTCCTTGAGAAGCACTGCAGTGGGTGAAAACATCGTTTCCGAAGAGTACCGATGGAATTCAGGATGTGTCAGCTATGGTGCAATACAAATTACTTTGCGCATGACATACATGTATCACAATGGAAAGAACGAAAATGATATTTCTGGGTACATGTTGCAACAGATGAACATACATTGTAGGCATTCAATGAGGAGCTCGTGAAACTAATTCGCGAGATAGCGTAGTTGTAGAAAGTAGGTAGCCCAAGTACACAGAGATAAGCCTGTTAGAATTGGTGCCCTAGGTCAAAATAGCTTGTGAATTTAACTAACCAGATCCCAAACAATACATGCTCTTTTTGAAAATCCAGTTAAAGCTCATTTCAAACACTTTCCAGTGATATAATATATGTCCTGTTTACTAATTATCCTTTAATTACAAAATGATACAACTACATTTTCTACACGTTACTCGCATTTTCGACGCTGATCGATCGGCCTCAAATCGGATGGGCTGCCTGTTTTGGCTGTGCGCTACTGCTGGGTAATTCTATTTACCTCATAAGAATATGCAAGAAATTGTACACATCACTAGCTGCATGTACATATGAGTATTGAAAAACATGTCCCTTGAGAGGAACTGTAAGCTCTTTTGCTATTATTTTGATCATTTTATTGGTTATGAGAATGGTAACGTCATTTTTGTTTCCGTCAATGTTTTCTAGTAGTTTTCGGTTTTGGGATGGTTGGGCTTGTAGGTCAGAGAGGTGTTCCAATGTTTTGTTTGGAAATTCGGGAAAGTTTGTTGTTGGTGCAATGTGACTCTTGGATGTGAAGTATTCTAAAAGTAACTTATGATGATTGCTTTACCTGTCCCCGTATTTTGTTTACTATATCCCAATATTCGGTAATATTCGGTAGATTTTTCGGAGACATTGTTGATGTTAATTAGTTCTCCAATACTCTTGCTCTGTTCTTTGTAGCACTTAAACGTGCAAGGGTTATTTGATTTTCTGAACGAGCTGTACAGTTTAATTCTTCTATTTATTTCAGACTTAATGTTATTGTTAAACCACGGTTTGTTCTTTTATTGTTTTCATTGTTGATGGGATATTATTATTTAGTTTGTTGTAGAGAGACTGTGTTAATGTTGAGACTGTGTCATTAATGTCACTTTTGTTAAGTATTTCAGTCCAGTTAAATGTCGTTATGTCAGTGTGCAGTTTGTCCATGTCAATGAGGTTGTAATTTCAGATCTTTTTGAGGATGTCACGTTCTTTAGGTACGCAGTTGAGTGTGAATGTTGTTTCTATAACGTGGTGGTCTGAGTTAAAAATGGGAGGCCTCACAGAAGTGGATTCAATTAATCCGAGATTGTTCGTAATACATAAATCAAGGGAAGAATGTGAATACTCTGCTAATCGTGTGGGCTCGTTTATTAGTTGTACACAGTCATTTGAGAAGAGAATCGAGAATTATTTTCTGATATAATTATATCAATTTTCATTTAAGCAGGTTCGATTAAATATTGCAGAATGCATGATTGGCTTTTATACGTCTTTTCGAAATCCTAAAAAACACTTCGATCGTCGGGACTAACACTGTATAGCAAATTTACAATCGACATGAGAAACTCAATAAATGATTTGTATCAGCAAGTCCCATCAATCCCCTTGAAGTTAAAGCTGTATTTCCATTGTATTTTGACAATTCCATTTAATATTACCTGAGGTGAAGCAGACTTACAGACTGTTCATGCATGCAAGTCTGTTAATTTCCGAAAATGTTGTAATAGTTAAATTCAGTTTTTCAAACCCACCTGATCAGCCCATCTATTGACATTTGAAACGTTCTTGTGAAATGCTAACAAAGTTCACCTAAACTGATATTTTATTTAACAGCCCAAAAACACCATGTTTCAGTGAAAAAACACCACCTTTAGCCAATCAATTGTTGGTTTGAAAGACTTATGAAAGGCCACAACCAATTGCAGAACAGGTAATTGCGAATGTGTTAACAAGTAAAATCATGCAGTTGCCAATTGTTTTCGTTGATAAATGAAGTAAGTAAAGAACGGTGAATTGTTTGTTCTTTTCTTTTTACAGAAAGCGAAGCGAAGTCTGAAAGTGCTGGACACAGAAAGTTATTGGCCGCCATAGAAGCGTGCACAGATAAAACAGTTATCATCTGTGAAATTCACCGCCTCTGATGAGGAGGGAGAGACTGATTTTATTAGTCACAAGCCATCATGGGTGAGAGAAAAATTTAATAAAGTGAAGGCATTCCTGGACAAAGCCTTCTTAAAGACTTGCTCCACAAAGTCTCGAACTCTTAAAGAAGCGAGCAATGGGACGGTCAAGCGCATTTCGCTACCCAACAGGTGGCGCAACGCTTACGGTTGTGGATTGTTTACAATTCCCGGATGTAGCTCAATTGTCAGTGTGAAAAATGAGTTTATTTTGATGTAAAAACCATGTCTTACTCCGGTTTAACTAGTCGCGAATTGAGAGCAAAATTGGCGAAAACAAAGGCACAGACGTCGGGACGCAAAATAGAGGCGATAGAAAGGTAATTATGGACAAATTTCGTGTAAATTCGTAGGTTTCCACGTACTCATCTTCGTGCAGTGACGTTACAAGTATTATTTTTGAACTCTATAAGACGGCAGAGGGGAGGGGTGAAGCGGATTATATCGAGGGCCTAAGAGTCGCCACGGTAGCTGTAGTAGATGTGGAGTCGGCCATCACTCAGCTGTTGGCTCTCCACCTTGCAAGAACCAGCTTGGCTCGTCGTGGCCTAATCCGACCTTGACAAGAACCTCAACAGTCGAGGAATCGGCAGATATTAAGCGTGTGCGTTGCCTCTGACGCTTCCGGCATCGTGACAACAGTGCCTGTAGAGGCTCCCGTACCGGAGTTGGAGGTCGCCGATGCAAGTGTGGCAGATGTGATTGACGATGCGGGGAGTCACCAGCCCTAGCTCGTAGAGCTGAGAGAGACATCTACTACCATGCCTTTCCTGAATCTGCAGAGGGCGCATCGCAGAGCCCTCCATCCCAGCAGGATAGAGCGGCCGAACTTGTGCTAGAGGATATGGAGATGTCGTTTGGGGATAGTGTGACGGAGTCAGGTGAAGCTGATCCCCAGGAGTCAGTGGAAGCTGCTCCCCAGAAGCTGTTCCCAAGGAGATGGTGGAGGCTGTTCCTAAGGACCCTATAGAGGCTGGTCCCAAGGAGCTGGTGGGGGCCTGTCAGGCCTTGGAATTAGAAGAGAACCAGGCGGACTCTCAAGATAAGTTGCCGGAGGGCATTTACAAGGAGCGCCACTCTTTCACGGAGTCTAGCGGCAGGAGAAGGGTTTTTCAACAGTGCCCTCGCTGTACGGCTCGATTGAATTTCGTACAAATGCACGGTTACCTAGACTTCCGTTTGGAACCTATGGAAGACTTGGCCGGACGGAGGATGACATTTTTATTATCTTTGAAAAAACGCTTCCTGGGAGGACGGACTTTTTGTACATCCTAGACCAACTAGTCCAGAGTGGGAGGGCTCCTCTTCCCTTTGAATGTAGCTTAGGGGACCCGGATTTTGAGAATTTCCTTACTCTGGCATCTGTTGGGGGGGGNGGGGGGGGGGGGGCTGAGTTGGATTGCATTTGGTGGCGTCCGAGAGCAGAGCGTTGTACTAGTGCTGCAGTTGTGATTTTGCACTGGAGATTGTATCTGCACATGATTGCTTGCTGTCAGGCGTAAATTCTCGTCCTCGCCCCCAGTAGTTTGGGAAATTGTATAGGGTAAGGGTTTACTGAATTTGTGAACCAAAGTAGGGTTCTTTCTGCTAGGGTCGTTTTGACTCACTGTTACTAATTCCTGTTATTAACAACGACAGCGAAAAAGTACGTTAAGTTTAGGATCTAGTATTAGGAACTATGGAATAGGATGTATATGATTCTGGTGGAAAACTATTTAAAGATAGGTCGTTTTGATTGCGTTTCTAGTACTTGGAGGGCAGAGTTTCTGGGATGTGTTTTGGTGTGGTTTAAGAGGTTGTTTATTTTGCAGTCCTTACAGGACTGGGCTCAGTTTGGTAATCAACAGAGTTTTTTAGGAGGGAGTTTCTGTTTTTTTATTTATTTTTGCTGGCATTTGAGTTAGCAGGACTTTAATTGGGGAAGAGAGGAATATCGTGAACACTGAAACTGACAGGTATGCGACCTCTGACCTGTTAGGCCAGGTTTGTTATGATCGCCTAATTGGTTGCTACTTGAACCCCTCTTGTGACTAATTGGTCTATTGCTTTGGCCAATCAGGGCCTGCTGGTGATATTCTGGTGTTCCGGGGGGGGGACCTCGCGTTCTCTCTTTTCGAGCTGGTTGTAGTAGTTGTTTTGTTCTTAGGAACAAATGTTCATTTAGAGAGTTTGAAGTGGAATTTGAGAACTTTGGAGTGATAAGAGTTTCGTGTATTTTTAGTAAGAATAATTTAGATAGCCTTGAAAAGTCCAGTTTAGACAAGCTCCGTCTCCGAAGAAGTATTGTCTGCGTGGTTCATACTTGGAATTTCAGAAGTTAAGACAAGGAGAATGCCCTGGCTGACCAGAGTGCAATAAGTAATCATTACCCGTAAAGCCAGCTCGGAAAGGTTCACTAGAGTCTGCGTGAAACTCACTGAAATTGCCGCATGTTTCAATAAGTCCATTGATATCTATCAACAATGACACGTGAGTCGTGAAATGTAAAAATTCAGGGAAAATTTATCAGTTGATTTTTTGTGGATCGGCGTTTCCAACGGGTTTTATTGTTACTGCAAGCAAGTACTCTTAACATCAAATGGTTAGTCTAGCGTCAATGTTTAAGCGGCTCATACGTTGCTATATGATTGCTCAAAACTTTCGTAAGGCTGTTCGTTATTTTTTCCAGCAAACAGTGTTATGCAAGTAAAAACCAAACCTGTGAAAAAGAAAGAGGTAAGATGCCCTGAAAAGTTTTAACTGTGCTACTTATGTTCCAACGACCGAAAGCTTCAACTAAACAACAGTTTTAGTTCTTGTAATTTATTATTGTTTAAAAAGCCTTAATTGCACTTAATTTCTCTAAACGTCTGGTATCCCAGGCAACATGGCATAGTAGGTTAGGGCAAAAACGTTGGAAATATTTATAATGAATAGACTAAATTAGGCAATGTATGCTTATAAGGAGCTTTATATTGTATTGTAGTTTTCAGCAGACAACGTGACACAACCTGATAACTCTACTGAACAGCCCCCAGCCCCCCACAGACACAATTGCAGGTAAGGCAAGACTTCATCCAGCTTGACTTCCTGAAGTTTGCATTAGGAATTCTGTTAAATGTCTCAAGTTTTGTGTAATTCAAAAATGTTATATGGATCAAATATTACCTAAGTATGATAAGGCGGTGAATTACTAATGTTGTGCTTTACATTTCAGCGAAGTTAGACAACGAACATTGAGGCAAGTCGTTTAGCTGCAGAAGCACTCTAAAGAGACACAAGCGAGTGCACGTCAACACCCAGGCTTATGGTTGAGATGAATATGAATTGAAATTTCACACGCAGGTGAAACTTAATGACAACAACCAGAAGGTGCATGGTGCCCCAAAATTAGTTTGTGGGCATGCATTGCCCAAAGAAATTCCTCATTGTGGATGGAATACGGGAGCACGAGCACCTCCACTCGCCAACCAAGTACAAATGTTCAACATGTGACAAGAAATTCGATACGAAAAGAAATCTGACGCCTCACACGTCCTCAAACACTCCACAATTCAAGTGCAGGACATGTGACCACAGCTTTGTGTCAAGACAGCGCTTGGAGGACCACGTCTATGCACTGCACAGCATTTCTGCTTCCTTTAAATGTGACAAGTGCCCTTTTTCCACAAAGCACTTGCGACCACTCGCTGAAACTAGTGTTTACATGTGTTCTAAGCGTGGGAAATGTTTTAAAAGAAAAGAATACGTCAACAAGTATGAGCGTAGATGCAAAGGTAGAGAGGCGCTTGGAGTGTCGAAGCAACAGTAACCATTTTGTAAATATCCGTTTTGTAAATATCCATTGTGTAAATATCTATATTCAGTGTACAGTAGGGCAGATTAGACCAAACTTACTTGATTGCCATAGTTAATAATAAACATATTGGAGATTTTTCATTGTTAAGCTTTTGTTTACTGTATGGCTTGGTGCAATTTACAGAAACTAACAACATTAGGACGCAAACGACATGCACACAGACTGCAGTCGTTTCACAAAACAAAAGAAATTTGTGGGTTTTCCAGTTAAACCAAAGGACCAGAATGTGACTTGCAGCACGTCGGAAAGGACTTTGGCCAAAACACTCGTCTGGTTATGACCCGCGACCCCCACAGTACATTGATCAGCCTGGTGCACGGGACATGGTTAATAGTCTAGTTCTTAACTTTCATGGTAACAACTATGTCAAGAAAATGCCTTACTTGCAAAAAATCCAGCAGCTAATATGCGTGCTCTAGCTCATGACCATGACTACATGACAAGTACACAGGGAGGCTGGTTTTTAGACTTGTTGTCTGTCAACAATCCAATCAGAGACTTTGTGCAAAAGCAAATCGAAGTTAACACCAGAGGGCAGACAGACAGTAAAGTGTGTGTAACTGAAAGGGGTATGTGCTTAACAACTTCTAGTTTTGGAAGGATTTGTAAGGTCACAGACAGAACTAACCTACACGAATTGGTCTGTAACATGGGAAAACAGTAAGAACGTGTAGCACGGAACAAGTATGTTCAAAAAACTGGATCAGAAGTAACAGAAAGTGGAGTTATTGTGTGTATCAAGCTGCTATATTTGTGCGCTTCTCCAGATGGCGTCATCAGCGATACTGATGGCTTACTTGAAATTAAATGTCCATAAGCAAGTAAAGACAAAGTGATAGATTCACGCTCAATTCCCTATTTGTACTATAAGGGAGATTACCCAAAAGCTGAAGGAGCAGCACGACTACCATTACCAAGTATAGGATGAGATGCTGTGCTCAGGTGCCTCTTATTGTAACTACGTTGTTTACATGTCAGAGGACTTCCAAGATAATTCGCATCTTAAGAAACGAGAACTTTATCTCATCTATGATAGAGAAGCTGAAAAAATTTTTCTTCGATAATTCTGTTCCAGTCATCCTTCAGAAATTTGTTCTGTCGTGACTAGGAAACTGGGAATATCGCTAAGTTGTATGCAGTCATGCCTACTGTTAAGTGTGTAATGGTATTATTTATATTCGTAGCTGCCTTTGAATAGCAGTGTTACATCTTTTTCCTTAACTGTCGAGATTGTAAACCAATGTAATAACCGAGAAAGACATGAATATAATTACCTACCATATGTATATAGTGCATTTGCACCGGAGAGTATTAAATCAATGTTGATTAGACAGTCGTTCCAACAGTATGGAGAACCCCTTAGCTGACCTGAGTGCGGTAAGTACCCTTACCTACTAAAACCAGCTCGAGGAGGCTCACGACACATATTGTAAGTAGGTTAATTACCGCCTTGCCAGATGTCGTCCCAAGCCTAAGGTCCTGCGTTACCGTTTGGGACCTACAGCGGCTTCAGGACACCCAGTCTCTCTATTATTTAGGGCCATCATTGCCTAAGACCTACTTGAGTGTATGATTTTATTTTTGAATTATGTACATGTATTTTTCGTACTTGAAGGTCAGATGAACCGCTGTATTACACTTACTAAGCAAAGGACATCATGTAGATAAAACAATGTGTATTACCTCATAAACAAGAACAGAAAAACTGCAACTACAGCCAGAAAGACTTACAAAAAAGAAAAGGTAAACTTCATGGGCCAATTCAGTATTTCAATGAGAAATCAATGCAAGAAAACGACGAAACAACAGCTGCAGAACTTCAACAAAGAATCCGTGGAAAAATTTCGCTTGCATGCCTCCAGATCCGCAATCAAATAGCAAGAAGGAAACTGGGGTGGACAACATTGTCAGTAAGATATTGTCAGCTAATAAGGCACGCTGTGTCTGTGATGTACCTGGGTCTGTCAATTATTGAGTGGGATGGTAGTATCCAGTAACTAAGTGTAGAACACTCAATTACCAGCAACTGGCACTAGCAAAGTGAGGGCGGTCTTTATAAGTGAAAGGTTTGTATGCAAGTTGGGTTGCATGCTCTAAGTAGAGGATGCAAAGTTCTACAGGAAATAATAGTAAATAGAGAATAGTTTACGTGACACGCGATTGCGCTCTCGTGTGACGTCAGCCATTAAGGCGTCTTCACGTTTGTACATTACATTTATACACAAAACCAGATAAGTGCTGGTTTATTTAATCTAAATTCTGGCGCATACATGTACGTGTATTAACCGTTACTATTAATTATCATTCATTGTTATAGAGAGTTCACTTCACAGTATTTATATATTCATTTTGTATGTTTCATACGGACACTAGTCTTGCTCAATAAAGCATAATAGGGTGAATGTCCAACGTTTCAAACGTATCAATGCCTGGGATACTGGGGCCAGTTTTTTTGTCCACAAGCACAATGTGTTTATTTCCTTATTTCATAATTATAGTGAGTGTTTTCTCGCTCATTTTTCAGAATTTACTTATCAGTATTAGTTTTCGGTTAAATACAAGTCATATTAAGCCTCACAGGTTTTTATTTTCTACAACTACCTCACACTCGTGGCGCGGTTTAAAGGCAAATAAGACTTACTCAAGAACATGAGGTAAAGCTGAAATTTCCAAAACAATTGCAAACACGCATCCCTCACTATAACCACCCTTTCCAGATGGAAATCTGTGTCCTGGACTAATACTATTCAGCTGTACTAACAATTGGGACAAAATATCCTAGATAACAAGCTGTCTCTTCTGACGGGACTTCGGCTACTGTGTGTGATCAGATAGAGGCCGAGTCCTTGGGCAACAGTTGGGTTAGGTTGAAACAGGCATTCCGCCATAAACCCAAGCTACAAACCCTTTCTGTTGACACATGCGATATTTAAGATTCGCTTCATCAAAGTGACTAAGGAGAGAAATTCGGTCGGATGCTCCCATTTCACCGTCAGTATCAAGTTTTAGTCATGCAATTATGAGAGCATCACAGACGAAAAAGTAATTAAGTAAAATTATATATGTAACTAGCAGTGATGTGTATATTCTCATGGACTTTTGCTCATTTGAGGTTTAGTTATTTTTAGAAACACCAAAATTTCCGTCTCAAATCTTAAGTCACTCCATCAAACAGGCCTCTGGGCTTTACTTCTAACTTGTATATAATTATTTGTTTTTTCAGATAAATTAATAAACAATGTTAACAGGTGTGTACATGGCGGATATATTCATTTGCTTTCAGGATATGAAGGAACATAGCATGTGAATTCTGAGCACATTTATCCCAAATTCCAGCATCATGCCAAGAATACTGGCCACGCCCATGCATTTGACAAGTCAAAGGGATGACCCCTGTTATTATTTTAGTGAAGAAGTACCCCGGGGATACTGTGTACCCAAAATACATGTACTATGGGGATGGGGCTACAAATAATTAAACTGCACTAGGGGTTGAGGACTTAACATTCACTTGCAGTAGGGGATGGAGATGCCAGGTGCCGTCACCCACAGAGGGGTGGGGGGCTTTTGAAATTTTCTGTACGCCAGTGTGGTGCAAAAATGTACGGAGTGACAATATACTATCACAAGATGCTTAGGCTATTTTTTCGGCGAATTAACTAAATCCAGCTGTGACAAGTTTCAAGGAGGCCATAGCCATGTAAAGACGACTGTGACATCAGGGTCGCGCTTGTTCGTATTTACTAACCGCGGTTACTTGTATGTCGTTGATGGGACTGGCTTTTAAGTCATAAATTGGGTAACACACAACATATAAGTGTAACGCCAGACTAACTAAAGGAGGACGTTTGTATGAACAACACATGCAATTACGAAGTTAGTCGTGACCCAGTTGTGAAAGATGACTACTTGGCCAAAACGACACGCAGATCCAGATGTTACATGCATGTTTATTAGCATGGCTATGGTTACCACAGCTACCGAAGGCGTGAAGAAAGCGTGACGTAAGCGTGAGAAAGGTGTGAGGAAAAGCGTGAAGGAGGCGTGAGGAAAGCCTTAACTAAACCGGAGGTGAGCGTGAGCGCTACCCGGAGAGTAAGTTTGAGAAGACCGTGACTGATTTCTCCCACGCCTGCATTCCGGTTACGTTCTGGTCTGGCCAGGCGTGAGGCAGAGCTTACGAAGTCTAATAATTCAGTGGCTGTACTGTATACTTTGCCTAGAAAGTGTAGATTTAAAACAAGCAAGATATTTTCATTTACATGGACCTAAAATGTGCCACTTTGCACCCATATGCAAACAGGTTTAAGCAGGTGAACAGAGTTTAAACTATAGTGACAACAATTTTCTAAATAGTTGACAAATTTTGTCAACATTAGGTCAAAACCCTAGAGTGAAAGCATGCGAAAATAACCAATTATTTCAGCTTGTATTCACAACTTCACTGTTTTTGATGAGAAAAATACCAACTACTGCCTAACTTGGCTAAAATGAGCCAATTTCACTCATACTGATAATCAAAGTAACGAATGCATTAAGTTGAAAGTAAGACACATCTTATGAAATACTGTTCAGTTTTTGTATGGCAGCCTTCTCAGTCGGTTGTAATTAGTCAAGAATGGACATAACTTGTGTCCCAGCTAGAGCATACAACTGGGGTATGAGCACGAGATGCTATCTGTGTCACTTAACATGGGAGAAACAGAGACCAGATGTAAAGTATATGGGCCAAAAGAACACACCTAGAGCAATGGCATGTTGTTGTCACCATGTACTTGATTATAATTCCAACTTGGGGAGCTTAATAAACATAACAGACTACTAGATAATGTGGGTCTTTGTCACAATCAAATGGCAATCTGGTTACTGATTAACTACTCAGTGAAACAAATGCCATGCTTCCAAAAATAGCTTCAAAGGAGGATTTAATGCTCAGCAGGCTTCAAAGAACCTGGAATACCTTCTTCAGTAAACACTGCAGAATTCTCTACATTTTCAAGAAGCTCACTTCATTTCAAGTGCGTCATTCTTTCTTTTATCACACTGCAGGCACATTGTTCTGCATTCCCATCTGTTGGAGCTCTTGCATTCCCCAGGCACAGTTGCATATCATGCGAAGTAGACATGACGAGTGCGTCATCATAAGAACATGTCTTCAAAGTAGTCATCAAATTCTTCTTCTCTACAATATAATAAATGCTAGGTGTATCTCTTACAACGGATTAACGATGAAAAAACAAAACACGAGCAATGAGGAGCGTTGAAATGCATCTACAAAATGCACCTACGAATGCACCACAAACTGTGTAGCTCTAAAGGTGTTTATTTGGAACATAGAAATGGCCACAAGATGAAGTAAAATACATAGGATCCATCCAAAACTGGTATGTGTCATCAAAGCTATACAATTTACCAAATTTCATAAAAATCCGATAAAGAAGTTCTGAGAAACAGAGGAAAACAAAAAAATGAAATTGCCACTAGGAGGCTATCGGCGCAAAAAACATAACTTCCACTAAGAGGCGCAACAGTAGAAGGCGTAGGAAAATCATTCGCCAGACTTCCTCTTCACATGAGGAACACACATGCCAATTACCTCAACCATCCTTAGAGTGGTTTGGTTGACAAAGGGGTAGATGCCAAATAACAAGACTCGAAAACAGTAAAATTGGCCACTAGGTGGTGCAACATACCACGAATCAAACCTAAAATCGAAGGACGCCGGACATCCAGACAGAGTTGACGGCAAGATGCGACCACATATAATATGTGGGCGCATAAAAAATGGACAGGTCCGTATCAACTGGTGTCCTATTGAAAAAAATGGTCCGTATCAACTGATGGCCTAATGAAAAAATGGACAGGTTCTTATCGACTGATGCCCTAATGAAATAATCGACAGGTCCATATCGACTGATGGCCTAATGAAAAAATATACAAGTCTGTATCGACTGATGGCCTAATGAAAAAATGCCCAGGTCCGTATCAACCAATGGCCTCATGAAAAAATGGGCAGGTCCGTATCGACTGATAAGCCTAATGAAACGACAACAATGCGGAGCATCGAAATGCACCCACAAATGCACTGCAAACGGTGTGCTTCTAAGGGTGTTTATTCGGAAAATAAAAATGGCCACTAGATGGCACAAAATATGTCGAATCCATCCGAAAACTGGTATGTGTCATCAACGCTATTTACGAAATTTCATAAAAATCCGTCAAGTAACTTCTGAGAAACTGAGGAAATTGTATAAATAAAACTGTTACTAAGAGGCTATAGGCGCAAAAAACATAACTGCCACTAAGAGGTGCCACAGTAGATGAAGTCGTTGGAAAATCAACGTCAGACTTGATTGATAAAAAGGCAGACGCCAAAAAACAGACTGGAAAACAATAAAAATGGCCACTAGGTGGCGTAAAGTACCTCGAATCCGTCTGAAAACGAGAGAATGGTATCATCTCATTAATAGATACTTAACTGCCGAATTTAATGAAAATCCGGGTAGGAGCTCCGAAGATAGAGAGGTAAGCGTAACGAACTAAAATTGCCACTAGGTGGCACACCAGTAGTTGGAGGTCCGAAATTCGTTGTCATCTATCGTGTGCTTCATAGGAACACATCTGCCAAATGATGAAATCTCATCAAGATCTTGTGAGGGGTTTAGGAGATACAGCTGCTGACGCTAGACACCAAGAGAAAGATGACGGTAATATGCGACCACATATAATTATATGTTGGCGCATAAAAATGGAAAAATACGTATGCATTGGTAAAGCTCAAGATGGGTGACTGAACTAGTAGACACCTATTAGAACCATGACCTAGTAACTAAAAGTCTGAAAGATTTCATCCCCGACTAGATTTGGGACCTTGGACCTTGTGCAGCTCACGCAAATTCTCTAGTCCATTGAGAAATAGGGTCACAATTGTCTAGGCCTAACAAGATATCAATAGCATAAGCTGTAGTTTTTTCAGTAGATTGCTACTAAAAAGCAATTACTAACTCAAAGTTGTTTACAAAACTCTTACAACAAAGATTGCCATAGAAAACATGACATCAAAAGTGTACACAAAATCTCGATCCTCCCCTCCTAAGTGCATGGCAAATATCATTAATTTAGGAAACAATATGGCGGATGAGAAAAATTCATTTTGCTTCATCAGATGCTTTATAGGTCCTATCATACAGCGCCATCTGGCAATATTTTGAAAAATTCAGAACATTCACAACAAAGTTAAATACAAGCTTGTAAAAAGTGAAAACTTTTTGGTCCTATTTTGGTGAGATTTTACACTTACACTTGTGTGAAAATGATGAAACTTGCAAAGCAACAGAACAAACCTTTGACAGTAATGCTTACCTCGACTTCTCATCAACTAACTTAATGGGGCCACTCCAAATTTCCGACTCGGATTTACCAGCCTTTAGTGCCTGTTCAGACGATTGCACTGCATCCTGGGAAGAGGAAGCTGATGCAACTGCAGTCTCTTTGTCGTCTGCTAGCTTTTGTCTTTTATCTGGTACCTCCGTATGTTTTTGTTCTTTTCGTGCCTTTTTGATTTCCCTTTTT
The DNA here is from genome assembly GCA_002633005.1 of Phoronis australis. Classification (NCBI taxonomy): domain Eukaryota; kingdom Metazoa; phylum Phoronida; family Phoronidae; genus Phoronis; species Phoronis australis. The sequence goes on along the minus strand of NMRA01000407.1, from coordinate 133,265 downwards.
CTGGTTTAAAATAACATGCAATTTTACAAATGGTACTTGTTATGACATTAAAACACTTAATGAACAATTCGCAAGGCTAATACCACTTAAAATTGGTGAAAATCTGCACTGAGCATAAACACTTGAGAGTCTAAACAAAAATAGTAGAATCTTTAGTATTTCCAACACTAATAACAAGAGCAACGCAGAGCGTTGAAATGCGCCCACAATTGCACCGTATACGGTATCATTCTAGAGTTGTTTTTTGGTACCATAAAGTGGCCAGTAGAGGGCATATGTGTAATATGTTGTACTTTGCAAAATGGAAAGGCATGGTCATTGTCTCCTCAATAGGCTAGGGGCAAAATGTGAGTGATCTTCATAATACAAGCACATCCTATACATCAGTTGCTTAAAGCACCACAGAAACAGAAAATTAAAAACAAATTTACCAACATACGAGATTAGCACAGCATTAGAATGCCAGACACAAATTTCTAGTTGGAACTTTTCCTTCATAGTCCTGAAGTAACACAAAGTATACACCTGATGACCTATGAAAATACAGAGGTCAATGTAAAATACTAAAATTGCCACTAGAGGCATACCGGTAATCAGAATCATCCTAAAGTCGTCATCGTCCGTTGTCAACATCACATAAATACACTTGCTAAATTTAGTAAAGATCCTGCAAACAGTTTGGGAGATACAGCCATGGGCGCAAAAAAAAACTGCAACTAGAAGGCGCCACAGTAATCAAAGTCATGGGAAAATCATCGTCAACCGTCCTCTACATAGTAAGCATATACATGCCAATTTTCACAATCATCCTTTGAGCGGTTTGGTTGATAGAGGGGTGGACGCCAAAAACAGACTCGAAAACACTAAAAATGGCCACTAGGTGGCGCAAACTATGTCGAATCCATCTGAAAACGGGAGGATAGCGTGCCTACATACCAAATTTCATGAAAATCCGTTAAGGACTTGTGAAGATACAGAGGTAAACGTAAAAAAATAAAATTGCCACTAGGGGGCACACTGGTAGGCGGATCCGTCCAAAAGTCGTCATCGTCTGTTGTTAACATAATGTAAATACACTTATTAAATTTCGTAAAGATCCTGCGAACGGTTTAGGAGATACAGCCATAGGCGTAAAAAAAACACAAAAACTGCCACTATGAGGTGCCACAGTAGTCCAAATCGTCTGAAAATCATTGTCAGCTGTCCTCTTTATAGTAAGCACATACATGCCAATTTTCACAATCATCCTTTGAGCGGTTTGGTTGATAAAGGGGTGTACGCAAAAATACAGACTCGAAAACACTAAAAATGGCCACTAGGTGGCGCAAACTATGTCAAATCCACCTGAAAATGGGAGGATAGCGTCATCTCACTAATAGGTGCCTACATACCAAATTTCATGAAAATCCGTTCAGGACTTTTGAAGATACAAAGGTAAGCGTAAAAAACTAAAATTGTCACTAGGGGGCACACCGGTAGTCAGATCCGTCCGAAAGTTCGCACATGCCGTCCCATTCATGAATGGAACATATGTGCCAAATTTCACGAACGTATGTCAAAGGGTTTTGGAGATAAAGCAGCGGACGCCGGACGCACGCCACCTGGATGGACGGAGATGACGGCATAATACGTCCACATATAAATATGTGGGCGCATAAAAAAGTAACCTGCTGTCCAGGAATGTTATAAATATGTGAACAACAAGACAAATGATTTGTTATTACTGGGGCCAGGCCACACCAAGCTAGTTGTAAGTACAATTGTGTGAATGTGAAACAGTCAGAGTAGACAGAGAATAACTTGTAAAATTCCTGTGGACAGTGTAACATTTGAGGCACATGTTTCGACGTAGTGATCCGTTTCTGCTTGTCCATGGTCTATTTAATTAAGATGTTAAAACGAGCTCAAACACCTTCAGAATACGTTCAGTGTGACAGGGCCTTAACAGCGCTAACAGAAAACTATTCAAATCAAAATAGCAGCAAAAGTAAAGAGCTTACTTGTGGTGGTAGTTCAGTTTGTAAGAACAATCTGGACAGAGTCCTGAAAAGCAAAAGGAGCATTTAATTTATTGGGATCAAAAAGCTCAAAATACAAATCATACATAGTGAGCTTACCATTCTGGGTGGTGAAAAAACTTGAATACAAATTTTGAAAGTGCTTCGATGATCTCGTTGTTTTCAACCTGAAAAGAATTCAAGGGTGCATTCCATATTGCAAGTTCATTAACAGAAGATCACCGAAGACCACGTGAAATCACTTGGTTGTATCACAAGTAGCAAAATAGTCACTACTGAAGTGATAGGTCACTGAGGACAAAATGTTCTATTTTTGGAAAAAATTCGCATTTTGTGCAAATAAGCAACATAGATCTCATTTGTCCCACTGGAGGTAACGAGTCCGTTAACGGTTGCCAACCAGTCGTCTAGCCAACTCCGCCCAGACAAGCAGCAGTCTGCTAGGAGTCGTTAAGATTGAAGTGCTGACTTCAATGCAGAGTCTTTGATATTTTCTTCAAAAGGCAACATTGTCTTGCCGCATACATTATTTTTTGATTAATTTCAAGCAGAACCAGTAAGCTTTTTTCCAACGCTCCATGTCTTGGTTCTGATTGGTCCGACAAAAATTTGTAGTGAACTATGCTGCACTGTGTAGTCTAATACCCAGAACATATCCGTTGGCATCTGAGATGGAAGTAAGTTAAGATGCTCACGTAGGTGTTCCACAGAATTCCCTGTCCTAGACTGAGAACATCATGATAGCCGGGAGCAAGCGGCACTGGCCATCACAGTAGCTGGAATGATCCCTGGTCTAGTCACTACTGTCACCCAAAAGGAAACTAAGAATATAGTTGTTTGATTAAACTTTGCTATCGTCCATATTTAGGAATTTATTAAAATTTAACAACTGGTTACAATTTAACTCGTACTTAATTTCACCAGAGCATTCTTCTTTTCCCCTTTTTCCGTATAACCAAAGTTGACCTCCCAGCTTCTCAAACCGTCAGTCTTATCACACTTCTTGTTGCCGCACGTGAACTGGCCTTTACCCACAATGCACTCTTTCTCTATTCTCCAACGTAAGGCTATCTAAAACAGAAACCCATGAATTTCAAGGCACTTTCACCATAAGGTACCATAAAAGCAGTATTAACACATAAGGTAACAACAAATTAAAAAGATTACAACTTACTCCCATCTAGCCAGTAATACAGACACCAGTTTCCAGAGGCCTGGTATAAATCTTCTTTCATTAAGCACAAGGCTTGTTCTTTAGTCCCATGTCACAAGACAAATGCCAATTACCTACCACCGTGAACGAAATGTAAGCATGCGTGACTTAAAACTGTTGTCTGGAAATAAAAATCCACCACAGCGTATTTCTTCCACGAAAACAGGATTCTACACAAACTTTTCATGAGGAATTCAATTTCAGGAGCCAAGTGCATTAAAAAATTACCAGTTCCTGTCCTTGAAATTTCAGTATACAGAATGCACCAAAATCATTTTACAAATTTCATGGACATCACTAAACAATATATAATATATATAAATGTTTTTGAAATAACCACATAAATAATGTTGACACATGATAACATAACAGAATAATTAAATTGTTTTCACGGCAAGCCAGAGCATAGCACGTGAATTCTGGGTGCATTTACCCAAATTCCGGCATCATGTGGAGAAAACAAATCACAACCATTTGATGAGTCAGACAGGTGACCACTATTATTATTTAAGTGAAAAATTCCTCCGGGACTACGTGGGCCCGAAATACTAAGGGGATGGGGCTACAAATAAACCCGCACTAGGGGTTGGGGACTTTACATACGTTCGCAGTAGGGTATGGGGATGCCAGATGCTGTCGCCCATGGAAGGGAGCTTATTGAAATTTTCTGTTCCACGAGTGCAGTGGAAGAATCTAAGGATTGACAATACATGTGCATGTACACACGCGTGGCTATTTTTAGGGCGAATTAGGAAATTCCACTGCGACGAGTTTCACCGAGTCTACAGTAATGTAAACATGACTGTGAACGCCTGCAGAGGGTTGCGTTTGTTCGTCTTTACTAACCAGGGTCAAGTCTTTAATGGGACAGGCTTTGGAGTCATAAATTGGACAACATAAATGTGACACCAGACGAGTTAAAGGAGTTCGTTTGTATGATAAATACGTGAAATGACGGAATTAGTCAGAACTCAGTGGTTTAAGATGCCAAAACAACAGATTACTGGACAGAAACACCAACAATGCCACCTGTACACGCAGATTTAGATGTTATTTTTAATAGCACTGCGCACCATCACAGCTACTACAGCTACTCAAGGTGTGAAGAAAGCATGACGGAGGCGCAAGGAAATCGTAAGAAAGGGGTTAACCAAACCGGAGGCAAGCCTGAGGGCTACCCGGAGAGTAAAGGTGAGAAGCCACTCACTGATTTCTCTCACGCCTGCGTTCCGGTTACGCTTGTATGGCTAGCCGTGAGGCAGATCAAACGAAGTCTAATAATTCAGTGGCTGTACCGTAGAGACTCGTATGATCATTACGAATAATTTCAGACAGCTGGCTATGGCAACTGCATCAGTCTCAAAAAATCCTTAAAACAGAGTAGAAGCATGAAAAACATGCACAACACACACCTTGTTTTCTTTATAGCGACTCAGATCAGCTATGCAGTATTCTTTGAACAACTTGTCGTAATACTTTTTCGCCATACGCTTCTCCCTGAAATTAGAAAGATTAGCTGTTCATGCTGCCGGTCTTCAAAACCCACTTCATTCACCACCCAACAATTTTGACCAGACTTGAAAAAACAAAACAAAACAAGAAGTGAAAGAGAAACTCAGTACCCTCTCATGGGAAATATTCTACATACAACTCGTACAGTGTTGTAAGAGCAAAAAAGCATCATTCGCTCGACCTTATTTCCATTTCTGGTATGCAAAATAGGTAGAGTTGACAGGGACAAAATGCAGTTTCTTCCATTCAGGGACATTCTAAAATATTGGACATTCTTGTGTGAACCAGTTGTATATCCCAATGCACTACAATGGCCGCAAAGAAGTTATAACAAGGGGCTGCATTTTATCCAAGCAATAATTCAGCCACAATCCAGTGACAAGGCGTGTTTCTAGATGTCACTGCTATAGCAGAAAATGGCTATTAGCTGAAATTAACACAAGACAAGTTGAAGATGGCATTCAAATATTGAGGAATTAAGGCAGAACATATTATGTAATTATGCTACGTCTCCCTTAGAACTTTTTACGTTATGATTCTTTGAACATATTTTTTTAATTTATGAAAAAATATATTGATCAGTTCATGCTTTTTGAAATGCCAAAGTCTGACACATTTGTGACAGCCACGATGCTCTACAAGTTAATGAAAGTCAACGCAGCCAACTTTTGAGTATATTGCCTCCGCTTATGATTTGCAAACTCTTTGTGGAGATGGAAATTTCCAGGTACTAAGACCAATTTTAGGAGTCTGAGCAACCTAATGCAGACCTTGAGCCTCACATCACAGCAGTAGTATGGCATTCAGCCTGTTCTGACCAAGAAGTGAACATTTGATTAAAGCCATTTACTGCAGCAAAATGTGTCTCAACCTGTCCCATTCTCGGATAACAAGTCATTTCAGGGTTTGTTAAGAACTGAAAGTTTCCTATTCTTTGAGACCAAGCTTATAAAATGGCACGACGTGACACGCCAACTAGGAGAACCTCTAATTAGACCAAGGAATAATTGAGATCAGTTTCATTATGGTAGGTTGTCTTCATCACAAGTTGGTTCTTGAACTAGATAATGGGTTTATAACCACTATCTTGTGAAATCAGGCAAACACAATTGATTTCGTCACAGGGCAATGCTCTAAGGACTGCTAAATCAACACACCAAGAGTCATCTGAGATGGTCAATGCACTACACTCAGGCTCTTTGTGAGAAGGCCATTCGGGTATCACCCTTGTAAAGAGCGTTTGAGATTATGAGAAGCACACTTCAATAGTTTGTAAATTTCACTTCATTTTATAAGAACAAGCCAACATCGAGTTAGAGTGAAAACACAGCTACTGCTCCATGCTACAACATACCATGAGCTGTCCTCATCTTCTTCATCCCACAGAAACTGGTGATTATCTCTTATGATGTCCAAGTCAGTCTTACTAACTGGTCTAGAAATATATGAGAAACAGAGGTTACAAGTTAAATGTTGTTATAAATCCATAAAAAAGGAGCCAGCGCTTCTTTTGGACTTGAAATCACCTTTAACCCACAATGAATTAAGTAAGAAATCCACACATTTCAGCCATATTTCCCGAATTTGCTTGAAATATGCGTTTGGTTTGTTCAAAACTTTTAATACTAAGTAAATCAAATAAATTTGAAAAATGCAAATTACCAGTTGTTGCTGAAAATGGTCGAAAAACAGTCACAACAGCAAACTCTTAGCACAAAGCGCATTAAGTCTGCCAACCCATCATTACACTCAAACAACAACTGGATAATGAGCTTTGCAACATGCCTCGGCTCGATACCCAATGTTCAAATATCTCGGGAGTAAAAAATTACTAAAGCAATGCTTCACAATTTACCTGTTGGTAGTGAAATCTTTCCATTTGCCTCCATAGTACATCATATAACTGTTGACCATCTGTTTGTGTCTAGCGTACTAGTTTCAGTTAAGGCCCACTATTCTTGACTCCTGAACGCACAGTAGTTTTCAACAGAAACTGAAACTCCAGGAAGTTTCAACTATACAAAACTACCAAATATCAGTTTCTTTTTTCAACTAGAGCAAGTATCAACGCTGTCTAAATCTCAAAATTTCTACAAGTATTACTTCACTGACACCAGACAAGGACGGTAGAAGTAAATCCAACATATGTTCTGGAGTAAGAGTGACACGTTGTACCAGGTGTGTGCAAGCCGCGCATGTAGGCCCATTGCAATGACAGCCTGTGCTTTATTAACATATAGTTAAAACCAAGCTGACTCAAGGGTCTAGCAGTGTGGCCCAGCGAGACTCGAACTCACGACCTGTAGTGAAGAAAGCAGGCATCTATGACACTAGGCCACACTGCCTCCTCAAAGGAGTGTTGATTCCATGACAGATTATTCAAAGTGTACTTAGTTCCACGCCAGAATGAGTTTTTTAAGCACTTGCATTTTTAAGAAGACTGCTACTTTGTCAAACTCTGAAATACTAAAATGTAGGAAAATACAAGACTGTGTCAAAAACACGGAAAACAAATCTAAAGAGATCATTTAAGTGTTGCCAGTATTTATCTGATAGCTATGACACAGCAGTACTACATGTCTTAGCTTCGCAAATCAATCATAACTGGTTAGAGAAACAAAGGATACGGCATCCATGCTTAGAAAGTGAAACCTCATGGTACGTCCTTCCTCTCTGAAATAAATAATTAATCATGCTGAATAATTTTGAAACTGTAGAAGTCAGCAATTAATCAAGATGTTTCAGAAAACACTGGCCAAAAGAAAAAAGTGTATCACTGTAAGTTAGCAATAAAAATAGGGCATCCATGTACAATTTTCACAGTCTTTCATTCAGCAATTAACTTCATTAAAGTTTAAAACTATGGTATATTGAGTGCTACAAGTGTGGGTCAAAAATAGCCAATCTCAAAATAAGACAAAATAAGAATGAAGTGGTTTTTCCTTAAGCCAAAAGTTGGCCAACAAGCACCACACAATCATAGTATATAGCCATTGAAACAAAAAGTGTTACTGGACTCAAGTTTGACAAATAAAGCTGCTATTTTTATGACCAGTGCGTAATTAAATCAATACATTCAACCCTCACCATTGAATGAAGCGAGATGCTTCAATAAGTCATATTGCGTAAACTGCTGCTCCCAAATAGTCTAAAAAGAGGATTTAAGATTTGAACACGAAAGGAACACAATCCAAATTGAAGAAAATGCTTACCACATTTAGGCAGAGAAAATTGATGAATTATTCCTCTTTCTCTATGCGTAAAAAAAGAAGAGAGATTCCCAAGACACATACTTGCTGTATTCACTGCCCAGTTCACGCTTGTGAGCAACTCCATCAGTGGTCCTTTTTCTGTGGGGAATGAGATCCTTTCGTTTTGCTCTGTTAATTAAACAAAACAAATTTTCTACCAACTCTTTCAGAAAGCTTCTCTAGGGGGCTTTTAAAGGTTGAGTAACAGTATTTTAATTGGCCAACTTTCCAATCCAATAACGTAGCAAAAACTATTGACAGTCAGCGGAAAGCAATGGTGATATCTTGCTCAGGACGAATGACTGCCTACATACCTTCCTTAGCTATGCCACTTTTCAATTAATTTAAGACAACACAGTTGAGTATTGGAATATAAAAGTGAGATAGCAGTTTAAATGTGACGTTAAGCGTCATAAGGTATTTTTGAATTTCAAAATTTACAGATTTAAAATTGATATCCCAGTCATCTAGTGCGAAATATTTCCTATTTTTCTTACCTCTTGAGCTCGGCTTCACTGTCGGACTCAAACTCAGACCCATAACCACCACCATGATGAACCTACACAGAACAATCCAGAGCTCAGTACAAAATCAGTGACAACTGAATGAGTGAGTATAATGGTAAGACCCATTAAAGGTTGGAATGAACCTGTTCAATTCCCAGTATACACACTCTACCTACAGGCTACAATAAGTCGACAAATAGGTTATTTGAACAGTGTCGATTTGACAGGCCAGCCCTTATATTGGAGTGACGTAATAGTGACTATGATCTGTTACGTCCAGCCCTACCTGGGGTTATGTATAATTGTGTTGTTTTCATTATGTTTGGAGAGACTCTCTGACAACTACCGTATATTTACGGCCAAGTGACAGCTCCCTCTATCTGGGGTATGCTGGCACTCCAAACTCTTTTTATTGATTTTAACTTCTTTAACAGTTGTTTTATCTCCATCTTCCAATGGGAAATATCACATCGTCCTTATGCTAACAGTTTGTGTTTTTTGGTTTGGGGGGACAATAAATATTTCTGTGAATGATGTTGATTCCCTTGAGAGCCTCTCTTCTTTTAGTTCTAGGGACGAGAGGAATGTTGAAATAGTCAACATCATTCGTCCTTGTCTTGTGCTGTCCTGTGATTCGTCTGTGAGATAGTTTCCAGAATGGCACCCCCATAAATACATTGCCAATCCCACAGGGGTCCACAGCTTCTGATCGTCCCCAATACACTATATGTAATACTACACTCGGGAAAAGGAATTCCACTGGTGCTTCACTTCAGCCGTTCATATCAAATACAAAACTGAATAAATTTACACAAAACAGGGTTTCAACAAACCATTTATTTAGTAATTGTTCTTTCATCTAATACCATTCATGGTGTCCTGCTCCAGCGAGATCGCAAAAAAATTCATGGCCAAAGGACAAAAATGTTCCCAAAAAGCCCACGCATCAGTCCTCCTTTGATGTTTGAGGTCAAGGACGATACGGAATTATCCGATGAGATACGGATGGACGGCAATTGCCGGTTAATCATGGAAGGTTACGAAATGGTCTGGCTACATGTGGAGTTATCGATATCTTGACACTCCGTGACAAATCGAGGTAATTGTTTACAGTATGACGACATTGACCTACACACATGATTTTGGTAATTATATTGTTCGATTCCTCGCAACGTAATCTTTCCAAAATTATATGAACTTATCCCTACCGCGTCGCCTCCGCATTTTATCGTCGAATTTCAGTTTGCACTATTTCCTGGTTGACACCGCCATGTTAGCTCAACTCAAGATTACAGCGACACCTGTTGTTAATGAATGAAACAGCATCATTGATTCTGAATGGTGTTTGTCTGCGCGACATTCTCGCTAAAGTTTTCCTGACATAATACATGGAGGAACAAGTAGCAGCATTTCACCAGTTCCATTTTTTTATAATTGTGACCATTTTTCCACGAAATTGTCTGAAGTGATACCATTCACCAATATGGACCTGAAAAACAACTTCCGCTTTTTCGTGGTTTCGTGCTAACAGATGCGTACCAGGGCCACTACAGGATCGAATTTGAACCCTTGGCTCCATCAATTTGACCTTATGAAAAGCGATGATCTATAGGAGTCTGTAGATTAGTTAAGTTTTTGACCGCCAGATGACTCCTTCCATTCAACATGGCGGTATTACTTCCGCGTACCAGGAAATAGTGTGAGCAGATATTTCACGATAAAATATTAAAAGAACGGGGTAGGAAGAATTTCTGTGTATTTTTGGAAAGATAACTTTGCAAGGAATCAAAAAATACCAAAGTCATATGTAAAGGCTCGACATAACGAGCTGCAGGTCGCATTTGCGACCTCAAATTTGGAAATGCGAGCTGAGATTTTTGTCAGCTCGTATCAAGTCGCTAAATGCAAACTGGAATTTCCAACGTATGCAAGCTGAGTTTTTACACTTCTCGGCAGAAACCTGGCAAATATAAAGCAACTCTTGTTAATCCGACTGTTACTTGGTTGTTGCCAAATCCAAGTTCAAAAGAACGCCAACCGTGAACAACCCTCCCGATTACCTGTACATGTAAGCAAGTCGCGTGAACATGGGATATGCAGAATCGATCTTTGACGCGTTTCATTGGCTAACACTTTCGACCACTTTTGCAAGTTTCCAGATTTGGGCCGGAAAGTTTTGGGCCAGTGCATAACACGTGATAAAATGTCACAAAACGGCGGTGTTTCTATTCTTAAGCGATCAACTTATCAAACTTTGTGGTGGACAAATATGTTTATTTTTTGCGTAAGATGTCCTTATTACATGTACCAAATATCCACAACACGCAACATCCCTGATATTGCCGGCACTGCGGCACTGATCGGTCCTGTTGTTAGCGCACAAGCGGCCCCGGCAGACAATCGTGACTTAGAGATGTGCGTCTCGTTTTTTATTGCATATGACAGCCAAAGTGGAAATGACAACCCTATTAATCGCCAAACGACTGCCACGTCTTTGCTTTCAGTTACCAAGAAATTATTTAACCCTTTACGTTTTTCTGGGGCTACGTGTGCAAAATATGATTTAACTTTCACACGATGCTGCCAGCGTAAATAATGGGCACACCCAGGGGGGATTGGGAGGCTCAAACGAGCGAATTGGGCAAAAAGGTTCGCCTCAGTGAAACAAAAAGTCCTGCGAGTAAACGAGACAAAAATCCACAAAAGTCCACAGGAATTCGGCGCGGATGCACGATTGGCAGGCCTGAAAATAGTGGCCACGTTTTTTAGTACTAGTTGGTTTTTTTTCAGTAACAGGTCCGCATATGGAAGAATTCGAGCCCCCCTATATTTTAGGCTGGGTCAGCGCATGTTAAGTGTAGGCCTGCTCCTGCGATTCAAGTGGGGGGACTCACGCGTGCACACCACTTCAAAGCTGCAAATCAAAAGAGAACAGCAACAGTCCTAAGTGAAAGAGTATACCAGCTTGGCTCTGTTAAGCACCCAAGTACATGCCAGTGGTTTATTTGAAAATGAACAGATTCCCGGCAGTTATAAAAGATCTGATGCTTTACGATATTCCCCGGGACCGATATAACCCAGAACTGATATTTCCTGTGACAATGTTTCCCGAGGTTGATGTTCCCTAAACCCTATACTCTATGCCCATAGCCAGCTGTTGCAACTAAACGGGTACTAGATGTAAAATTGTGGTCAGCAATTTTTTTATTCTTCTCTTCATGCACCCCCCTGGCAAGTTTTTGCTCCCCGGACCACCGTTGCCGTAAAATGTTCAGACTACAATAGAAACAATCTTGTTCCAGCTGAAGCGGGCAATTAAAAACAAAATTATTCCAGGTGGCTAAAAAGGGTACAGTGTAGGTGGTAACGATATCCAGAAAGTCACCCCTATACTCGATGGAGTTTGTCTCGCAAAATCCTATTATTATACCATTTCTTACCATTGCAGTCGTTTAATATCTTATTAACGCAAACACTCAGGTTAACGACAATGCTCACGCACATGCCTACTCCCTACCTTTGAAGTGTTTTGTAATAAGCGGTCACTGATTTACTAAGCGTTCCCCTTCAACCTTTGAGAATTTCCCATTAAGTGCCTACGGTTCAGGCTAGCGCCCATCGTAGCGCACTATACAAAAAACCGCGCGTGATTTAAAATTGACACGCAGCCTATATAGTGCGTCACTCTCATTTTACACAACAAATTCAGTTTTCAAAAACATCTTTTCTCAATATGTAAAAACCAAATCCCGGCTTTGTTTCATATCTGCGAAAGAAACTTAACACTAGTGACATGCGAGTCGTTTCGTGACTGACCTATTTTCCCCGTACTTGGAAGGTATCGAGGAGCAGACTTGAATTGCACGATGGAATCCCGCACACAGTCGGGAATTATTTCGAGGCTATTCATTTCATAGAAAACGAATTGTTGATTACGTAAATAGCATAAGTACCACATTTTTGTTATGAAATTTGCACTGAATTGTTCCCGCGCATCCAAATACGTCATTCGGTTAGGGTATCATCTCACGTTTTTTTTTTTGTCAGATGTTTTTCATACGTCGAATTAAGTTGCAAAATTTGGGTTGCGAATAAAAAGTGGAGGGAATTTGCACTCCGAGTTAGTTTAGATCTTTAACAACTTTGATGACAGCCAGTAGCAGGTCAGACCTAGCAAAATCATGGAAACTTTTTCAACGGGCAGTTTCTCCCTTTTCACATCGCAAACGTAGCTACTCGAATGCACGTGTCAGTTAGGGAGCACTGATTCAACTTTCACGCCGGCAACTTGCCTTGCGCTTTAAGGCCTTTCAATGGCGGTCGTTAAGAACAGTAATACCGTACCTGCATGAACGAACTCAGTTTTGCGATCTGAAATTTGTCAGTATTTAATGCTGCAGGTAAGAGCATAATCTAAACATTTTCTCGGTGATCTAAAAAATCAATTTTGGAGTGTAAAAATGGCGGGAAATTTTAGCGACCTGGCATTTATGAATGGGAGCTGGATTTTGAAAATGCGAGCTGGGATTTCGGCTAGGTCGCAAAATGCGACCTGGCGATTTGAATAGAATCGATCCATGTGTAAGTCAATGTCGTCATATTGTAAACAATTACCCAAATCGACAATTGTCATACCTTGTAGTATAATATATCTAGGGTACTGGGGGACAATCAGAAGCTGAGGATGCCTGTTCCCTGGAATTGTGCCTGTGAAATCTGAATCGTGGTGGATGCTGATTGTTTAAGCTTTCACTGCTTTCAGCCCTAAATTGGCCATTACATTCAGTACTCTCCATGAGGCATAACTAGTGAACAATAAAAAACGAGACGCAGGGTTTCAATTCACGACTGAACGAGTGACGAAACAAATCCCAGTAACGGCCTAACCACAGGCGTCCTCAGCTTCTGATCGGGCCCAGGGTGGAAGTGTGTGGGGGCTTTTTGTGAACATTTTTGTTCTTTGACTGCGAATTTCGCCGTAACAGGACACCGTGAATGGTATTGGGAGAAAGAACAATTCTTCATGGTTTGTTTTGTTGAACCCCTGTTTTGTGTAAATATATTGAGTTTTATGTTTGCTATTTACGGCTGAAGTGAAGCACCCGTGGAATTTCAAGTCCGAAGTGTCATACCTTGTAGTATTATATGTAGTATATTGGGGACGATCAGAAGCTGAGGACGCCTGTGGGCCTAACGTGTCTAAATTTGCAAGTGGCAGTCAGTGGAAATGTGGTCTGCCCAGTCTCACGAGTCACGTGCAAAAAAAATTAAGGTCAAAACCACTGGTCGTTCGTATTACCAGCACTGTATTTACAACACAGCAATGATTTACAGGCAGACGATGGGCAGAATGGCCGTTTGATAGCTTCTGTCAGTCAAAATTACTTACACCAACGAGGTCAAACTTGTCCGAGTTTGCCATGACAGATGCTCCTTTAATCGCCAGACGTCGCTTTTCCTCAACCTGCAAAGCGAGCTCTGGCGATAGGTGGTGTGTACGACCTCGTCTTCAATCCAAGATGTCTGCGCCCGTGGTTTGTGTTCCAGGTATTTTGATCATTCTGGGACTAGTGAAGGAGACAGTACTATTGGGGATTCGACAATACTCTTAGTTTAATATTTTTAATTTTTCAATCTAAATAAAAACAAACGACAACAGTTCTTTTACCACCGATATCTGATTCTGATTTTGTATTACTACAGGGTTCACTAGCCAGCTAGCAGCTTAGCCTTGGTGGTACAAAGCTGTATACAATACAGCTTTGCACCGTTGTGGGTAAAAAAGTGGCAAGATAAAATCTGACACAAAATTGGTGTCATTAAAAACTACAGTCTTCCTTGAGTAAACTAAATTATTTAACGGTGTTGGCAAAAATGGCGTTCTACCGTTATTCTGCTGCTAAAGTTGTGGAGCGATCTTTAGCGACGGCTTTCGGCGCCGTGAAATATTGCGTCACCTATTGGCCAGTTTCTTTTTTCGCTGATTCTTCAATCAAATGTTGTTCTTTCACGAGCTTGCGTAAACGTCACAACAAATTATCAGAACTGGTTTCACTTCATTATAAGTTTTTAGAATTTTGATACCGAAAAATCGAATTTCAGAAGAAATTTTGCTGCTGCCAAGCAATCATCATCACCCGAGAGATGTCGCAAAAATTGAGGAAATGGCGCATGCGTGTGACACGAGCGTACTGTTTTCAAAACGGTGAAATACTTTTCATTGTTAGAAAAGGCGGAGAGTTAGACAAGAAAATGACGTTTATTGCATTGTTTTTCACTTAAACGGCTGTAACGGGAAAGGTGAATGTCGGTTGACTCCCAGATTTTGCATCCACACCATCCGGACTTTAGCTTTACATGTTGATACAAGTTTCATGGCGCGGTGACGAGCAGAACTACACTGGCTGCGTGCAATTTCGGGGTCTACGGAAGAAATACACGTAGTGGGACCTGGCTGTATTTTGACGACAGTCTTCATACAGCTTGCTGGCTGGGTACTAGCAGCTGAGCTAGCTGTATGTTGTATGAAGTCTAGTATGAAGATTGAAGACTGTCGTCAAAATACAGCTAGGTACCACTGTGTGTATTTCTTCCATAGACCCCGAAATTGCACACAGCCAGGGTAGTTCTGCTCGACACCTCGCCGTGAAAATTATATCAACATGTAAAGCTAAAGACCAGATGTTGTGCATGCAAAATCTGCAGGAATCAACCGACACTCACCTTGCCCGTTACAGCCGTTTAAGTGAAAAACAATGCAATTAATGTCATTTTTTGCATAACTCTCCACCTCTTCTAACAATGAAAAGTATGTCGTCGTTTTGAAAACAGTCCGCGCCATTTCCTAAATTTTTGCGACATCTCTTGGGAGATGATGATAGCTTGGCAGCAGCAAAATTTCTTCTGAAATTCAGTTTTTCGATATCAAAATTCTAAAACTCATAATGAAGTGAAACCAGTTCCGATAATTTGTTGTGAGGTGTATGAAACCTCATGAAAGAAGAACAGTTGATTGAAGAATTGGCGAAAAGAGAAACCGGCCAATAGGTGACGCAATACTTCATGGCGCCAAAAGCCATCGCTAAAGATTGCTCCACAACTTAAGCAGCAGAATAATGGTAGAACGTCATTTTTTCCAACGCCGTTAAATAATTTAGTTTACTCAAGGAAGACTGTAGTTTTTAATGACATTTATTTTGTGTCAAATTTTATCTTTTTCACTTTTTTTACCCACATCGGTGCAAAGCTGTATATTTATATGCAGCTTTGTGCCAAGGCTACGAGTTCACTAGCTAAGCCTCTAGAAGTACTCACCAGTTAAAAACACAGCTACTCAAGCTTCAGTAAAACCCAATCCAGGTGCCTGTCCGTGACAGCCTGATTGCCTGCTGAAAGACTGCCAGAAACCTCCTGCCACAGTATAAATAAAAGAAACCTCCAGGGAACAACAAAACTGACAAATCACAATGTAATCCTGGACTGTGTTTTTATGATCAATTTGAAAAGGAATTCAAATTGCAAAAAATCTTAAGTTTGAGTATACCCCGTGCACAATTTATGTCCATGGCACGGTTTTCGTTGTTCTAGCCACAGTCTCATGATTGAAGTAGGCAGGCACTTTAATTTGGATAGGGCACACAGAGTGTGTACCTTCTGCCCCAATGTTGTAGAAGACGAGTACCATTTCCTTTAAGTTTTGATAAATATTCTGAACTAAGAGAAAATTATATTGAAGTGTACAACTAGAATTTTCCATCTTTTTAAGTTCAATAGATTAAACCCAACAAGTGATGATGCTAAATTAGTATGCAAATATATATTTTATGCTTTTCATCTCTGTGATAGCTTGCTGCACTGTTCAGAATGTTACATGTTCTTTTGTACAGTGGGCCTACAGCTTTTATTTCAGAAATAAATTGATCATTTACAAGTTAATGTAGGGTCCTACATGATCAAATAATATTAGCTGCATTTACAGGCAGCTGACACGCCGCAGCTAACACAGAACAGTTGATCAGGAAGAGGTGTGCTTGTAAACACGACTGACACAGAGCGAGTAACGCCGCGGCGGCCATTTTTGACACCGGTTTGATAGATAGAGCGAGTTACACCCAATCAGTTGCTCCGGTTTCAACTACACGACATCGTCTAAACACAATTGGGGCTGGGCGGAATTAAGGATCATCTTTCAATGCGCGTGCGCAATAATGTATATTCGGGTGATCTACTGACATGGTTTAGACATTGGCTATTGTT
Organism: Phoronis australis; assembly: GCA_002633005.1. Taxonomy (NCBI): domain Eukaryota; kingdom Metazoa; phylum Phoronida; family Phoronidae; genus Phoronis; species Phoronis australis. The sequence continues at coordinate 116,509 of NMRA01000407.1, read as the reverse complement.
TATGCAAGCATGCACAGAAGTCTTTTGTAAGTAACTCATGATGATCCAGTTTGTGATCTAATGTCGTGTAAATGTGACTTAAGTGGAGCAAGTCGTGCCGTGACAACTGACACGGTGACAACTCTCTCGTGTAAAAGGGGCTTTAGAGTACAGAGGCCCCTTTATCAAGTGGCCGCACACTGCTACTTTGGATACAATAGATACTTGGCCGATTTGGCACAAAATAAATACTTCTTTCATCATTTTTGATCAAAAACTGATCAGTGACGTGAGGAATTGGCAGTACAATGGATATCATTTCTCAGAATTAGGCAGAATTAGGTGTCTAATATTTTCAGTTGATACGCTTGCGTTTTATGATATAACAACCAACAATCTGATTGTTTGACATAACAAATGAGGGTATTATCTGCTTTGTAGAAAGAATTTAGCGATTGCAATCTTGTCAGCGACAAAGTTCAGTTTATCTGATGTTGCAGAAACAAATTTTAGCACACACATGCAGATAGCATCACAAACACTCTGTATGAATTAAAATTCTTGAGCTTATTTGGATTCAACAAGTTTCAAGTTTCCTTCAAAAAACATTACTGCTTAAAGTTTTTAATGTTCTCTGACATAACTTAGTAGGCGGCCACTTTGCACTTGTCTTCAGTATCACAAGGAGCAAAGTTCAAATCTCATTGGTCCAATGCAAAAGTTTTCATTAATTGTAAGAATCCGGAGTTGATGTCTTAAGTTGATAATTCACAGATATGATTATGTTATATCCAGTCCTCTGAATTTCATTTATCTTTTACCGATCCACGTTCAAAAAATATCCATTATTAGCCACTTGTTTAGGTATGAAAATGAACCTACTATGCTATAATTCACAGTTTAAAAACTTTTTCTGATGGATTGATTGATAATTTTTTATTAGTAGTCATGAAGCAGTTATTAAAGGAGCATACCACCCAAAAAACAACCTAATTTGTATCAATTTAGATCGAGTAGTTCTACTCCATAACGACACGTACGGTTGCGTTACCTGACGGCAGACGGAGGTGTTGAATTTATCCAATGACGTCATAGGTTTCACACGCAGTTTGTTCAGCAGTTCACAACACAGGTTACTGGTGCCAGCTTGTCGCTTGAAATCATCGTTTGACACCAATAAATCATCAAACTTCGATGTAAAACCCTTAAAAATACACCGAGTTCTTATAAAAACGTGTTGTTTTATTTCGCTCTTACGGATTTATTGGTATTTGGACACACCGTAGCCTACAAAGTTCGGTGGGCCAATAAGGTCCGTAGCAGGAGTTTGGNCTGATTATGTTGGTGAATTAGCCACGAAACTGCAAATCTACTTACTCGTCGGGGCCGGCGAATTCAGGTTCCGCTTTGGCCACAGCACCGTCAGAGGGCAGAAGTTGTACATTGACAATCATTATTAGAGTAATGTAAAAGGAAATAAAGATTCCCTTAACACTTGGCCGTGGTATGGAAATCGAGTTGTTTCACAACAGCTTCTGCCAGCAAACACTAAATTAGCATGAGCTCACATAGCGGCATTCACTCTGCATATGAATCACTGACGTCGCTAGCGTCATTTGTCACCTTCCTCACATGTTAACGCGACACCTCTTGGTAAGGTAAGGTCGACCGTATGCGAGGCGATGTGGATATAGGCCGATAAGATGGCAAAAAAGACTAATTAAATCGGGTGGCATTCTCCTTTAAGTACTACCAAATACAAACTCTGCCTCTACGCTTTGCGTTACAAGTTTGTTTATTTTACTATTATAGACTTCTTTTGCTACTTTTGTCTCAGAAACAAGACTTAGTGTACAATACAACTTCTGAATCCAGAATTTCAGAGATGTGCTTACGTGGTTGTATTTTACTTACAACAAACACTGAGCACTTAGGTAACAATTCCAAGAATTTGACCTATATTTTTATGTTTCCATGATTTTCAGGTCAAAAGATTTGCAAACTTGAAGAGAACCAGAAATTGGGTAATGGGACTTATGAAAGGGATGGCTTTGTCTGTGCATCATTGGCTGGCTATGTTCTTGTGAAGAAAAGTAGTGATAATCAGGTACTCGATGTGAGCTACGGAACCATGTAGAAATTTGAGATCTGACAGACACCAACCCTATTTACCCATCATGAAAATAGTGAGACCAGCAGCTTCACATGAAAATTAATTAGTTTATAAATGATTGTAAGTAAAATCTTATCGGCTACTGTTTACCATTTTTTGTCCATATAATCCTTGTTTGTCAGATACTTTCAGTAGCTATTATTCATCAATTTTCACATTCTTTAAATCGCCCAAACTACTTGGCGAGTTTGCTGTTTGCAATACTGCTGGCGCATTCTGGTTTTAGCTCAACTTCAGGATGAAACGAGTCAGATTGGCAACACGAAAACAATGAATACATCTTATTGAATCCTTTGTTTCAGGTTTCTGTGGAAGTGCAGAGGGATTTAAAAACAAATGTTGTGCCTCTTGTTAACAGCGTTGTAAAATGTAAAGTAAGTGCAACTTTGGTATCAGCAATGTTTCACAATTTGGTGTTTTTTCTTTTCATTGATATGTGCTTGATTACATATTAGTAAATTTGTTCTTTTAGCATGAAACATGCGTGAACATAGTGTTACTTTATTTATACAGTAATTTGTGAAGTGCATAGCAAACTTGAATTTTCGGGGAATTTGAAATCTTGACCTCTGGTTAGAGGGAAGCTTTCCTTGCTCAAAATTCGTATTTATTGCTGTTGCTTAGTTTTTAAGTTTCAATGCTGGGTTTCATGCGTTCATCTCATCACAGGGAAGCTATCATGGCTGACCTTACATTTACCAAGAATTCAGACACGTCTCTGATTATCTCAGATACAGTATTTCAGTGGTGCTCATGGTTTGTCTCCTTGCCCTTATTAATTATGCATGCAACAGTGATGTGACTTAAACAGTCCACAGAAAAGCTCACATTTTCTTTGTTTATTCAAACACGAAGTCCACCTGACGCCATTAAGCACTGTCCATTTGGGTCATCATGCTTGCTCAATAATTTGTTAAAACAAGATGCAGGCCTTTGGCACGGCTGTATTTTTGTCTGCTATGCTATCCAAAACCCTTTTAGGTGTTGTTTTTAAGGTGCTCTTCTTTTGAATGAGGGGCTCTCAAAGAATAAGACTTTTACGATTTTTTTGAAAAAATCAAAATTTGCATGAAAAAAAATGAAACAGTTATTTTGAAAGCTGTATCAGAGTTTTTTGAACATCTATTAGTCATATTTGGGAAAATTATGTTGTTTGCTCCTAATGTAATTGTATTGTACCAAAAGGTCAAGGTCAAACGACCCAATTAAGGACAGGTCAATACAAATCTAAAATAAAAGGTTTCCACTTTTAGAAAATACAATTATACTTTTACTGAATGATTTAAAAACTATAATTCTGTAGATATTTGGCTAAATAAAAAGACTTGTCAACAAGGTCATACGTACGGAACCTTAGTACTCAAAGTCATTGAAATGGCATTTTATGCGCCCACATATTTATATGTGGGTGCATTATGCCGTCATTTCCATCTGTCCATCCATCCGTCATCCGCTGCTGTATCTCCAAAACACCTTGATGTATGTTCATGAAATTTGCAGTTATGTTGCTTTCATGGATGGGTCGGCATACTAGGTGTATTTTCGGATGGATCCATATATCGATAGCAATTTTAGTTTTTTGCCCTTTTATCCTTGGTGTTCCTTAACAGATTGTCATGAAATGTGGCAAGGAGGTATCTATGAGGAATGTGACACCATTTTCATGTTTTCAAATGGATTCATCGTATTTTTCACCACCCAGTGGTCATTTTTACTGTTTTTGAGTCTATTTTTCCATCTGCCAGTTTATAAGCCAAACCAGTGGAAGGGTGGTTAATAAATTGACATTTATGCTCCTTCTGGGAAGAGGACAGCTGATGATGATTTTCAGACGCTCCGACTACGGCGGCTCCTCCTAGTGGCAGTTTTGTTGTTTTGCGTCCATGGCTGTATCTCCTAAACCCCTTATACGATCTTTGTTAAATTTGGCAACTGTATTGACGTGGAGGTGACAACAGGTGCCCCCTAGTTGCAATTTTGTTTTTTCAGTTTTCCTCTGTATCTTTGGAGTTGATAGACGAATTTGTAAATTTGTAATTAGATTTCTATTGAAAAGGCGATGATATCTTTCAGTTTTAGATGCAATTGATGTAGTGCACAGCACCTAATCACTGTTTTTATTAATTTTTAGTCTGTTTTTTGGCGTCCGCCTCTCTGTCGTCCAAACCCCTCTTAAGATGTTCTTACTGAGAAGAGGACATGTGGCAATGCTTTTTGAACGGTGCCGACTACTGTGGCGCCTCCCCTCCTAGTGGCAGTTTTGTTTTTGTTGTGTCAGTGGGTGCATCTCCTAAACCCTCTGCAGGATCTTTGTTAAATTTGTAAAGTGTATTTTTAGGAAATGTAACAGTGCATGATGACAACATTCCGACTCCTGCTGTGCTCTCCAGAGTGGCAATTTCATTTTTCTCCATTTTCCTCGGTATCTTGGGAGTTCCTCAGTGGATTTCTATGAAATTTGGCAAATAGGTTTCTGTTATTGGGGCAATGACACCTTTTTGTTTTCAGATGGATTTGACGTAGTTTGGGCTTGCTAGTTCCCATTTTTTTATGTTGTAGTCTTTTTGGCGTCCATCTCTCTCTATCGGCCAAACCACTCTAAGAATGTTTATGAAAATTCATTTGGTAAATGTGTTCCTAGTGGGAAGAGTATACTTGGCAATTTTTGGACAGTTTGATTACTGTGGCGCCGCCTAATGGCAGTTTGCTTTTTTCGCATCCGCAGCTGTTTTTCCATGCTGAATCTTTGCGAAGTTTGGCAAGTGTATTTCTATGAACCTGAAAACAGACCACACTTGGACATATCAGACTGCCACTGTGCCCCCAGTGCCAGCTTTATTTTTTTATGAGCTTGGCAGGTGTGTTCCTATTGAGGAGAGCATTGCTGACTTGCTAAGCACCATCTCTTGTATACGCACTATATGCGATGCACATGGTGGGCGCATATCAATTCTCTGTGTTGCTCTTGTTAAAGTTGCTACATTGTAGATTACCAACGTCAACCCTCGCTTCTGTAAGTGTGCCATAATTGGTATGGACAACATGCTGTTTGACGGGCCGTTCAGGGGACTCATTCGCAAGGAAGATGTACGGGCGACAGACAGGGACAGAGTAGACATGTACAAGAGCTTCCGTCCTGGTGATATCGTCTTGTCCAGAGTTGTATCCTTGGTAAACTTATGAGGTTATGGAGACTTGAATCATGTAACCCGTCTTAATAATTCAAATAAGACACACTGCATTTGAATTAGATACCAACATAACAAGATGTAAAAGCGAGAGTTTTGGATCTAGGCTTCCACAGGGGTTGTCCACTAATGACACCTTTTCAATTCATTCGTGGAAGTAGAGTATAGAAAGCATTAACACATTCAGTAGGTATATGTAAATATTGTTGTGTATGTCTGTCTCAAAAAATGGACTTTTTGGATGTGACGTCAACGCAGGTGGGACAAGCCATAAAGAAATAACATGTTGATTCGTCACAGATATGCACATTCACTAGAAAATCACAAACATAGAGTCTTAGTCAATATATCGAGTCGGAACAGATACTCCATGTATAACGCTTCAGGGTGTATGTAACAGAGTGGTAGAAGGACCGGAGTCAATGACACACATGCAACTGTCTTTAATACTGAAAACTGTGAAACTCAGGATTAATAGCAACTACAATAAATTTAAACGCTGGGGAATGTATTGAAATAGTCCTCACAAAATTTTGTAAAGAAATTTTATATTTGCCTGGCACAGCAATATTGCATCGGCTGCTAGAGGTGAGATGGGTCATTACTCCTAGATTGTATATTGACTTCCTAGAATTATGAAATTTTGGTTAAAAGTATTAAAAACCGATGCATCAAAAATTACATATCATTACTATGAATGGCAGTACTACATGACAGAAAATGCTGGTAAACCTAGCTGGGCTAATGGTGTTAAGAAGTTGTTATTTCAGTTTGGTTTTGGAGAAGCATGGTACAATCAGGGTGTAGGTTCCGAGACAAGTTTCTTATCACTTTTTAAACATAGATATTGATCAGCAAAAATGGCTAGAAATTTTGAACAATTGAAATAAGCTGGGAATTTTTAAATTCAACATATGTTTTGAAAATTAATTAGATAATGATGTAATTGACAAAGCGTTAGATCTCATTTGCATTGGTAAGATTAGGATGTTCAACGCATGCACTAAAAATTGAAAAGGATTAGACTCTTAAAACTTAGCAGACCAGAAAGATTATGCCCTCTCTGCATTAGGCCATGTGTTGAGTCAGAATATCATTTTGTTACCGAATGTCTATTCTACAATGACCTTAGGAAACGATATTTGCCTGCATGGAGCTACAACAATCCCAGTGATACAAAATTCAACAGACTGATGACTATGGAGGAAAAGGATCTTATATGGTCAACATGTAAATATGTTCATTTTGCACTCAAGTGAAGAAGAGATCGTTTTACTGTTAGTGGTTGACCTTTACCTGTATTGTATTTGATGATTTGATTGTAACAAGGGCCGGAGGCCTAGGTATTGAATAAAGATATACTACTAAGCTATAAACACACAACAATACAATATGCTACACAGCCTTAAAATACTCAAGAAAAATACTATGAATATAAAGCCTTGTGACTGCTCATAAAACACAAAGCTCCAAGCAGTGACAAATAGTGAATGCCAGCTAGTGCTCAGGTTGAATTAAACCTATCAACATTGTGCTACAGGCAAAACCTCAAAAGAGAACATACTGGGCACAGCAACAAGACACACTACATAAAGATACACCTGGTGACTAAACGGAAAACTACTATTAACACAAAACGGCTAGTCTAGAGAACTACATATATTCTGTTGTCGGACACGGGATGAAGATTCAATGCAGCAGTGCATATTTTGTATTTCTTCATACTTGTTTGAAAATATTTCCTCTTAGTGTGGCTTTGAAGTCATATCTGGTAATGAAACAATAGTTAGAGATACATGAAAGACTCCAGACTGCTTTGTAACCGTCAAAGGTTACCTACCCGCATAATGCATGGATAGCAAATTTTGGAGGTGTGCTCATTCCTTCGTTTAAAAAAAAAGTGCTGGATGGATCAACAGTTGCTCTGATATTATGTGTTGTTCAGTTTCTTGCAGTTTTCTAATGTTTATGTTATTGGTGAAGTTTCCTTTCAGAATGTCAACTGCCCAATGTTTCAGAAAACCCCAGACTTCTCTAAGCTCTTGTTACTGCTGTCCGTTCAGCAATGATGAATCACATTAACCTAGACAACAACCTCACAGTTGGCATTGTATTCTTGATGATTCCTGAATTATGACACTAGATATCGTTTGGTGACAAAGAATCTTATCTTTTGTCCACAGCTGAAAATGAGTTGGGTGTTGTGGTAGCGACAAGTGAAGCAGGTACTTTGATGTTAAAAAATGTAGAAATAAAAGTGTGTGTTTTATGTATTCCATTGGAAAGTGTAATTTAATCATGTAATTGGAATTACACTTGAAATAAAATAACAATTCTACAGCAACAGCAGCATCAGTAGTGATTTCCTCAGCATTGTGTTTTCAAAGTAATATTCACATGTTGAATGTATAAATTTTAGAACAATTAACATTAGTTTATGCAGGAAGCCACCAGTAGTTGATTTTTTTGAATTTTTATTTAAAACAAAAAGTGACTTTTCACAAAAGTTCACATTGATTCAATGTTTCATTTCGTCTATTCATTAGACATTATCAGGTCATGACGGCATTCTTGCATTTAGTGAATTTACTGATGTAGAGGGTTGTGAGCATGTGATAACGTTTAGCTTCTTTGTTAACTGCCAAGCACAGCCTTTTGTCTGGTATGACAACAGGCAGGCCAATTATCTACCAGGCTTATTCCAGACCATGTGTGAACACAGTCAAACCCAGAGCGATGGAACGTTCAGAAAGAATAGATTGTCGTAACTTGGGTTGTAGTTGGGCTATTTTGGCTATTCAAAAACTAAACATGATCAGCATTTGATCAGGAATTCAGAAATGCTATTGCTTTATGTTCAAATATGTTATAACTTAAGTTATATGTTAACAGCGCAGCCAGTCAGGCTAGATACGATCTTATTGGCGATTAGAGCAATTATCGCACAAAAGAGAGCTGTCCCTCCATTAACCATAAATGTCAGAAACAGTCGTGTAAGATATTGGTTACAGGGGTCATTTTCCCAACTTGCTGTTGAGCTATAGAACCAAACTAGTTGGGATCGACGGGAAAACGCATATTATAAATTTGATATCTTATTCTTTATAACCTGATGATGTCTAATTAATATACAGAACGTTGAATCAATATGAACTTTTAGTTTTCATTTGTGCTGTGATTGTCCGGTTTTTATTTTAATTTGAAATTCTTGTCTACAGTTGGTTGTGGATGCTTGGTAAGGTTTGCAACCATCTTAACATATAAAGAGATCATTATGCAGATAATTATTTAAACTCCGTATTGTTGCTGGCAGAAGACAATATTGAACTATTGTGACTCTGAAGATTGGGACATGGATAAATTGGCATTCACCATGCTTCTCAACTGTCGAACATTGCATTTTGTATCAACTAAGTCTGAGATGAAATCATGGAAAAGAGCCTCCAATACAAAATTTGTCATTCCTACAGTTCTTGAATTTGAGACTGCTAATATTTTTTTGTTTCCAAAATTTGGTACGCCCTCCGATCTTGAGCAAAATAATTGTGTGCATTGTTTTCAAAGCTCTGAAGTGTGACTGTGTTTCAGGTTCCACCATGGTGCCTATCAGTTGGTGTGAGATGCAGTGTCCCAAAACTCTGGCCAAAGAGTCAAGAAAGGTAGCCAAAGTACAGCCACAGTATTTGGAGATTTCTGAGACATGACAGCTTCTGTTCTGTCATAATTGTGTCATAGGAACATCTTGGCAGTGAAGGCATTAACAAATCTCCTTGGAATTCTTTGGACTCGGACGGTGCTGGTAGTTTTGTCGTCTGTTTTATGGTAAATTGTGCCATTTAATGTAAGCCGTGTAACAGCAGCACACTCGATATTCACAAAGTGGCACTGTTAAAGAATATTTTTTTCTTTTTGTTGTTTGAGTAGTGTGAGGATAGAAAGCTGTTTACCAGCAGGGGCACTGTCGTACCTTTGAGCCCATGAGCCTTTTTTCATTGCTTTTTAACCAAAGTGGTTTGCATGGCACATGCGCCTAAGTTTTACATATAAGCGCAGTCTCGCAAAGACGCCCATGAGCCTAATGGCACTGCAATAAAGTGATGGAAGGCAGGTTAATACCTACTTTATGTGCTTGACAGTAGGGTGCGTGGACCATTGTTTCACACGCACCATTTGACGAACTTCAAGTTCCTAATTGAATGATGGTACTTGAACAAGCAGGAAGTAAGTCATTATGAGTGCTTACAGTGCTCTCACCAGCATTAAAAATGAGCATCGGGTAGTGACGTAATACTATCAATCACAAAAGGCAGACTGAGACCACCTTGCTCGGCGTTCTTGGTCAAATTTCGTTGCCAATAATTATTCTGGTCACATTTTAATAGGTACCATTTTTAACTTGAAAATGTCGAGATTACTTTTATTAACTTGAAAGCAGCGGACTCAATATCAGAAATGCATCTCTAGTGATGTGCTAATGTACATGTTGAGATCAAATAACAATTTGAGCATGGGGGTCTAAGTTTGTGGGTGATGGATCAACTGGCTCAAAAAGGATCGTGACAATGCCGATTTGCTAAAGGTTTCTTAGAATACTGTATATGATGTGAGAAATTAGGTGACGTGTACTAATTGTATTTTTTATAATACATTGTATGTTTATTTGTTCATTAACAATAGTTGTGATATCACTTATTATGAAAGTCTAAACAAATTAAGTAGTCACAGCATTTACATGTATTTTGACGTAGAGTCACTGCAAAAATTAACAAATATATGAGCACCAAAAACCAAGAATAACAAATTGTCATGGACGACACACAACACGCAAACAATTATCACCAATACGTTAATTCCACAAAACCCAACATCAATCTGAAAATCATGTTTACCACACAAAATTTCATATCTCCCATATTGCAATAGATTCTTTGTTATTTCTTTAACCACCAAAAGGCACTTTTGCATCAACATTAATGGCACAAGACAAATCCACAATAGTGCATATGATTATGATTAAAGATTTAATACAAATTCTTTATATTTTAGTAGTCTCTGATAAAAAGAAAACATTCTAGTTTCATTTTGCTACTTAGACAAGAAATAATTGACTTAGATGTTGAATGTAACACCATGAACATAATTCAGTTTTAGCTCACAAGACTGGGTAGTCATTTGTTTACCTAAAAATCCAAATAACCATGATTGCATAATCTGACCACCTTTCAGTATGAAAAGGGGTAGGAAAACACTTCTGTAAAATTTCATTTTCTATCCACTAGACTGTCTGCCAGAGACTCACAAGGCAAAATCTCTGAAGGAAAGTGTATAACAGTTCAAGCTCCTTTTCACAATGATGGAGACCACACCACATTCTTGCACTTAGTACTTCAGCTGACCTGCATTGTAAGATTTCCTAAAGCCAATAAATGTTACCTGACTTAACATTTGTTTGAAACATTACATAATAATAAAGAGAACAGTACAACTACTGCAATATGAACACACGCATTGTAATTCTCTTATTTCAGAAAAAAATGTCACCAAATTCGTCATTTTTCAAAGGCTGATTGCTGAAAATGGAAAATGTACCACAAGTTGTTTTGTGATACCTGTACAGTACAACCTGTGTTAATAATGGACTAAGATTTTCTTAAATTTCATTTTTGTGTAAAAAATTTGATTGTATTCACCTCAATAAGCGCCCGAGCCCATATAAGTGCACCCCACACGTTTTCAGACTTTGCTAAAAAAAGCGCCCAGCCCATGAATGTGTACATGTGAAACACGACTTATACCCACAGTATTAAAATTCTACAGTATTGTCTTCAATTAATCAACAAGATCTGGCAGTCCTGAAAAAAATCATTGTGAACGAAACTTGTAGACCACCAGCCTTGCCTAGCTTCTGATTTTACCCGTTTCGGAGACTGGGTTTCAACTGCCTTAGTTTACAATAAGTGCCCCCCCCAATGAAGAATTTTCCTAAGTTCCTGGGCGCCTATTAGGGCAAATACAGCATAGAATTCAGCTTGTTGGGCATATTGTGTGTGAAATAAATTAATTACCGTATCTAATATGAAACCTAAGGACACCGATACATGTAGTATAAATGATGACATTTTGACATTTCATGTAATTTTAAGATTTTAAATGTCAAATTACATGAAATTCATGAATTACTAGACGATACATTCATAGATGTTCTCAAACTAATGAGTCGACATAGTCACACAATCATACAAATTACACAGAGAGGTGTAGCCAGATTTACATTGTTGGCAATGCACAGGTGTACGGATATGCATTTTATTTTGTTGCCACAAATTCTGCAACGCCATGTCACCACCAATTTACCATATTCGTTCATTTGTTTTTTACTTACAGTGTTTCCTTTGCATTGACAAAAAGTTATCTTTGTTTTTTGATTTACCGAATCAAGTATAGATTATATTTTTATGTAATATCTGAATCAGTGCATCAACGCTTTGGCTACCACAAGCACTGTTGTCAAAGAGATCATGCTGATGCAGCTGTTGTAAAATGCGAAATACTGCAATAAACACAATAAACCGGAATGTCTGATTTATTTTCCACACTCTGCCATGTTCATCGCATGTAGCATAGACTGTCAAACTGAGGGCCGGCTTACAGAAAACCAACTAAGGCTTGGATGTAAGAGGTCGTGACGTTGGAGGTATGACGTATTCCGACTGACCAGGGTCAAACAACAATGATTTGTCAATGAATTCCTGAAAAGACTTTCTTGCATCATGCAGCTCTGACAATATCTGAGCCGTTTCTGCCTCCAGTTTCTGAATCTCCACCTTCTGATTGGCTATTGTCTGTTCACGACCTTTGACCTGTTGTTTGAGATGATTTATCTGATTGGTGAACATCATAGTTAGTTCTCGTATCTCCTCAGTTGCAGTTGCCTGCTCCTCTCGCCGTGCAGCTGCCACACTACGATCCTGTTCTTCCTGCATTTCTTTCATCAACTTCTGCAGTGATTCCTCTTTATCTACATTTGCCTCATGTAACAGTTTTGCTAACTTCTCAGCTTCCAATCTTCAATAACAATAACAAGCAAATCGGGAATTAAATTACCTTCTAAATACTCGGTCACATCAACTTTACATTCACTAAACTGTGAAACAAAGTTTATAAAATATTGTCAGATCAACAGCCAGTTTGATACATATTTCCAAACTGAGCAGTTAGTACAGTAAAAATTCTCCACAACATATTTGTGTACATTGTCCCTACATTACTCAAAAGATGCGTGTTCAGATCAATTTGAAAATTATTGATATGGAATACATATCCCTTGTAGATTGTGGTTATATAACCACTTCCTCCAACAAACAAAACACTATCTCAAATGCATAACTGAATTGAAGGCAATGGTTTTACTTTAATACCAATATACTTACGATCCATCAGGGTTACTTATACACCTGAACACAAATAAAAAACTATTGATAAACTAATTATTATGAAGTACAAATTTTCAATGTTATATTATCAGACTCAAGGTGATATTGCTAACCATCAAATTATTAATTGTATACTTTTTCTAATTTCATCTATTCAAGTAAATTATCAGATGTTCAAGTGTGCTCTCGCTTCTCAGGCTTATAATTGTTAATATCAGTTTACTGCCATATGACAATTAAGCCAACTTGCAGTGCTTACTTTCAAACAAGAATCAACTGTCATTTTTTCCCATATCCAGAAAATACATAGACAAGTTAAGACCATGCAATTTCGTAATGGCGAAGCTGCGGTCAAAATCGAATATTAATTTTTCTGACAGAAGGTGGGTTTATTGCCGTGCTTTAAGGAGCGGGACGCTGAACTCCCATACTTCCTGAACCCCTCTGAATAACTCACCTGGCCACACGGTCTGCCTCTTGTGAGGCCAGCAGTCGCTCCTCTGCCCGTGCCTCACGTACAGCTTTGACTAGTTCCTGGTGACACCTCCCCTCAGTCTGCTTCACAGCTACATCCAACCTCGCCTCACCAGCTTTACGCTCTGCCTGCACCTGCTCAATAGTCATCTTCTGCATGTTGCTTTCAATCTTCTGCATCTCTTCCTGAAATAGTAAAAAAAATCCTGTCAATACTTTTTCATCTTAAAAATTGACGAAGATATGAAGGATGTACTAAGCAATTGCTTTAAGTCTATATTCGTTCCTTGATAACAAGATATTGTAGCTTCTTTAAGAATTTACAGGTGAAGCCATATCAAAATCTTTACAGGCATACACAGGTCTGGCTGTCCCATGGTGAGCATGATCAATAAGGTTGCTTATAAGGTGCCTAAAACTGTGCACAACCATCTCCTCATGACTCTAAACAGCAGGCAAGTTTGAGTTCACCAACAGACCTTTAATAGTACATTGTCGATGCTATTCAGCTTATTTTGTTATTTCTTTCTGGTCCAAAGTTTATGAACAATATGATAGTAGCTGTTCATTTGGATAGATAAACTGAGTGTATGCGATATAATCCTCACTGAATTATGTTTTGGGGTGAGGAACCATTTGTTTTAATTTTTTGTTAATATGGCAAATTAGATTTCACACATCACACCTAATAGGATAAACATACTTCATTGGTTAATTGCTTCAAAGGCAACAAATTCTTGTTAACAAAAGGGACCAAATCATCTGTATTACCTTCACGTGTTTTTCATGTATTTTTTGAAGTTTTTTTATCGTCCTTTCATGTGCTTCTCGTTCCTTAGAAACTGCATCACTCACTGCCTCCTAAAAATAGCAAAAAAACAGGTAAACTTATGTTGACGTGACATTTCCCCATGTTTAGCTGGCTAAGAACTAAAATCGAGGCTTTTTACTCTCATAAAATCAGTTTCGTAAATATTCCTTATCATAATTTGATTCGTTACTAAGTCACGGACAATGTGTTTTCAAATTCGCAATTTTAGGGTTGGCCAACCCCAACCATTTTCTTGATGCACAATTTTTGGATTCAGATTCACCAATCCCAAGAATTTTTTTGAATTGGTATTGGTTTCGATGTTCTGCAGTTGTTGATGACTACAGAATCCTATTACAGTAACCCGGGAGTATTAATTATGAGACCAAAGCCTTGTTTTGATTTTTTACTTTTTAGCCAGCTATAAACATGGCAAAATTCAGATTTAAAACAAATCTAAGCAAACTATTTTATAGAATTGTCAACATAGAAGTAGTGAAATGGAATTGCATTAAGAAATTCAACTTCAGTTTTACATAGAAAAACACTTAGCATCAGTTACAAGATTTAATTCCTTACATCAGGCAGCACTGCAACTGACAGTGTACAACTTTAAGTGACATTAAAATGGCAAATCAATTCTGATGTAATACTGTGATTAGCATGGAAGCAGGAAGAGTGTCAAGAGCCTATACTTAACAGTTACCGTGGGTAACTGAAATATTACAAAATCAGAGAAGAAGCTATGGTATATTGAGCAGTGGTTGTTAAATGTATTGAACTCGTATTTTTGTAGATAAGTTTTGTTTCTTACTTTTTTCAATATTTCAGCTTGTATCCACGTAGTTCTCTCTGCTTCGCGGACTGCATTCTCTGTCATCGTGTTGCATTTTTGAATTGTTTTGAGGTAGAGCTGGTTACCAATATCTACAAGTAATAAAAAAGCAGAAAAGAAAATGAAACTTTAATGACACACAATTCACAAATTTTTAATGAAAAAAATATTGAATACAGCCAGGTACGTGTAGTCTCGTAAAGCACACATAACATGATAGTTACATCTAACAATTGTTGGATGGAATCAAACTACACGTCAATCATTTTCAACAAGACAAATAAATAAATACCTACCACATATTTTTCTGTGAGTAAAATCTTGTACAACCACAGGTTTGGTTTCTTCATATCTTCTTGGTACTCTTTCGGAACGACTTTGTAAGTTTGGTAAATGGAGCGCCTTCAGATTCATAGGCAAACTTTTGGCGACATCCATTGTGGTTTGTTTTCCTTCCTTATCTTGAGACGATTGCATTCAGATAAGGTACAGTACATGCACAAATAGTTACCGCTGTGTCGCAAAGTTACAAAATGGCCATGCCTTGTGGACTGTGAAAATTTGGTGAGCTGTAATGGAGAACAACAGGAATACAATACACGAAATATGAAATATAAAACATCTCCAGTACGTTTTAAATGACATTATTGTCCATGGCTAGCAACTGCTCTCCTTTGATCTCACGCACATACCAGCTTTCCTCAGTTATCGCCAGTGCTAGTGAGAGGCTATAGTTTTGCTGAGCGTGTTGGGTTTCTTGACTCAAGTTACAAACCACACATCTGCCTGGCTCAACTGAAATAATTGTTTTGGGTTGTTTTTGCTTTTTCATGTTTAAAAGTTTGTGCAAAAATGATGTAAAACCTTCAAATTTTGTTTTTGAAGCACAAAAATTCTGGCCCAGGAATAATGAAGTTGCAGTAGTTTGATGTGACTAGTTTACTAGTACCGTACATGATGTTTTCCTGTGTGGAAAGTAATTCTTGCAGTCACCAGACACTGTTCCAAAACAGTGACCTGAAAGGTTAACTACTAATGCAAATGATAAATAGCTTGAGCCCATCTTTAGAGGGTAAATCTTACCGTAAGTGGACTGGTGAGACAACTGTCTCGGGCACATTTTGAATTTCAATATCTCAGAGAATGGATATAGCCATATATACCCACTTCCTGCAACACCCCAGTTCCCTTTTCTGACCTATTTATCTCCACACCCTGGGCCCGTCGAGGTCAAGGACGGTACAGGAATTGCCGGTTTGTCACATAAAGTCACGATGTCGATAACTACACTTAGCCGCCAGTAGAAAAACTATTGAGTACTTCCGTAACTCACCGGCAATTTCCGTACCATCCTTGACCTCGACGGGCCCAGGGTGAAAGTGTGTGGGGGCTTTTTGTGAACATTTTTGTTCTTTGACTGCGAATTTCTTACGAAGTCGCCGTAACAGGACACCGTGAATGGTATTGGGAGAGAACAATTCTTCATGGTTTGTTGAACCCCTGGCCCTGTTTTGTGTAAATTTATTGAGTTTTATGTTAGCTAAGGACGGCTGAAGTGAAGCACCCGTGGAATTTCTAGTCGGGAGTGTCATACCTTGTAGTATTATATGTAGTGTATTGGGGACGATCAGAAGCCGAGGACGCCTGTGACCCGAGGTGAGTGATTACTGGGACAGCCAGGCCTGGCTTAAAATTACATACTCAATCTCACTGCAGAATTTACCACACGTGCAACAAAAGCATGGCAGTGCCAAATATGGTCATTTAATGCCTGACTTCAGTCAAGCCAAGGCAAGAAGTAGTGACGACCGTAGTCGAGTGACAATTACGATCGAGTGTTGAGTCTGCTTACTGTCTGTAGTGTTAAAGAACCCGGGCCAGGAACGAACATTTTCATCCCGCAATCACAATGACTTAACCGAAGAAATCAGAGAGGTAATTCGGCAAACAATAATTTGGAAAGTATCTAAGCACTAACTCACCTGATTTTTTAATTACGACCTTTCAGCGAACGGATAGAAGATGGCTAAGTTTGTGATCGGCATTCGGACAATGCTCTTCAAGACTTCAGTAACTTGGTTTACTCATGGCCGCCGCTTGTTGCTGCGTAACCAAGACGAGAAACATCGAGATCTCGCGCACCTTGCGAGATCTTAGTCAGCGAAGTTTTTTGTGGTGAACACGTTGCGTTGAGTACTTTTGGAGTTTCATTGAAACTGTAACTTATAACATTCAGAGCTTGCTGGATAGAGCTATTACTTCAGGTGAGATAGACATATACAACATGTCAGTGTGGTTTTAGCCTTAACCGCACTCGCCATGATATAAAACTGTGGTAGTTTATACAACGTTGGAGTTGGATTTGGGTTGGTTGCCGCATGACGTGTTGAACTTTGAAGTTTTAGGAACCCTGCGCCGTGAGTAAGAAAAATGGCCAACTATTCTGACACAAACATAATGCCATTAATACACTCTTTCTTGAATAAAGCAAATACTACCGGTGCTAACAAAATTACCATTATTCGGTTACTGATACTAGTAAGAATGACGAGACAGTAGGCCCATTTTAATTGTGAACACGTAGCGCCTCGGTTGGCCGGTGTTAGGGCTGTTAGGCCTTTCCATCGCTTTCTGCACGCATTTTGTTCCATGTATTTTAAACGGGCGGTAGGCCAAATCCGGCCACCGATTTTGAGTTTTCACCTCGTCAAAAATACGTTCCACATTTGAAAGTATCACTTAAAAAAGCACAAGTTTACTTTCTTCATTGGTCCTTGCTTAGCTTTGATGAAGCTTAGTTGTGAGAATTATGCCATGGACATGGTGACTTTGGCGAAGAATTCCAACTCCACATTTTTGTTTGCTTTTAACTTTTTCACCATGCGCGCAGTAACCACAAAGTATATCACGTGAGTTAGGCAAAGGCTAGAGCGAGACTGCGCGAAGCGTTTGACGCTAGCGTGTGACACTTGAAAAATAGCATGAGAAGGTATCAACTAGGTGAAATTTGTAAGATTTGTGTTCCTCAACTTTTTATTCGTCAACATGCGTGATTTCATATATGAGTTGTTTATAACTCCATGTGCACATATGCATGATTCATTTGATTCTATTTCGTGTATTTTGAAATTCGTAACTTTTTGTGGGGATGTGCTATCACCCCTGTATGCCTGCGGCATCCAGGGCGATGTAATTGCCTTGGGCATGGTGTGGGGAAATGAACAGGCATCCTCAGCTTCTGATGGTCCCCAATACATACAATACTACAAGGTATGACACTCGGGACTAGGAATTCCAGTGAATCATATATGAGCCTATGTTAGCCACTCACTAACGGACAATTGCCTATTAGTTGAATGGTCGCTGGTTAGATTCTTGAAGTCGGGTAATCTCGGCTATTATGTGTATAGTGTATTGGGGACGATCAGAAGCTGAGGACGCCTGTCCTGTCACGTAGGAGCAGGGGTGTCACCAATAGCGGAGTTGCAACGCCGCCATATTGGAAATGGGTCAGAATGTTGCATTGTGGTTAAGCCGGTATACAAGTATGTTCAATTGATAAATTGGAGACGTTAGAACTGTAGGTAAGGGCATTTTTCGCATGTAGTTCATGGGCTGGGCGCTTACTTTAGCAAAGTCTGAAAACGCGTTGGGGCACTTGTTGGGGCATGGGCGCTTATTAGGGCGAATAGCGGCAGAATTGCATACAGCAGCGTAGTTTAATGCACACAAATCACACGTCATGCAGACCAATCGGCCATTCCATTTACCCTTATCAATCCCAATAGCCTTTGCGCACCCTAATTTCCGGACATGCGCAATCGTTAAATCGATTCGGTTGCAACTCCGCTATAGTATTACAACAATTCCAGAAGTGAATTATTTATTGTAAGCTGTATGGTGAAAACTGAAAGAAAACAATGAGCAATGTCAGTATGCTGTGCCATTTACAAGGCATACAAGCGCATGAAAGAGGAAGATAAAACAACCCCACACAAGACAATGAAATACAGGGGAGATAATTTCTAAAGAGACCGAGCTACACCAAAGAAATATCTAGAAATATCTGGAGAACAGGTACTGAAAATACTGCACTAATACTGCGAATTCCCGAATCTAAATAAACAACAACGAAAGTTAAATACTCTGAAACTAGTAGTGAAATGCACCACAATGACGCTTCTTGCAAAATCGGTAACAAACAATGGCAGATCGAAAGGACTGCAAATAAACCTACAGTACGGAAATTACGAGAACACTAAGACAAATACTTACAAGAACGGAAGGGAATGTGACTAAATAACAAACTACTACTATCCTCTGTAACAAGGCCAAATTCTGGGAATAACTACGTAAAATAACTCCCAATATAAACTGTGCCGAGCATTCGGCGTCCATAATGGCAATCTCATAGCGACATCTAACGAGATACTTAAAAACTAGTCCAGGAAGGGAGAGTGAGGCAGAATGAACCTACGTGACACAACAACGCCTGTTGGGAAATGTAGACAATAGACAGCGTCTAGTGACTACCGTCATCTCTAGCTGGCCCCGTCTTATAGGAGCTTCATATGCTGTGAGCTTTTCGGCAAATTATGCCCACACTGTTATTAGTACCTTTTGTGCATAGAGAGACACCTTAGGAGGCCGTCGATTCTTTAATTCCTTCCAACTCAAACAAATATACTCCCATAATTAAACTTTTTCTTCGAGCAGTCCTTTGTTCAGTCGCCAGAATCGGCAACTGGCCATTTTTACACTGCTCGCTTCAGGAGATATGACATCATATCCCCTGGCACTGTCTTTCAGAAATCAAGCTAGACATTGCCACCATCTCAACTGGCCGCAGTAGAGACGGTGGCCATCCCACAGGTGAGTTATGCCTCACACTAAGTAAACTGTAAAGACATGCTGCTATTAGTACGTTTTGCGCATATTGCAGCCCAAGCTGATGCCTGTAGCTAACTGATTTGGCGCACTTCAATTTCGTGCACTTCAGTTTGGCGCACTTCAGTTTGGTGCACTTCAGTTTGGCGCACTTCAGTTTGGCACGGGTTGGTGAGCCAAACTGAGGCCTGCGCCAAACTAAAGCTATCGTAAGTTTCCAAATTACTGTTAGTGGTTTAGGGTTGTTTTGCAGTTATCAGAACCAAAATTGACGACAATGAGTCCAGGGTAGTACGTAATAGTTTCTCAGGACACTTCCCCCATGTAATTAATCCTTATGACCTGCATACATGGTAACTTCAGTATGGCGCAGACATCGGTTTGGCTCACCAACCCATGCAAACTTAAAGTGCGCCAACTCAGTTTGGCACCGACATCAGTTTAGGCAGCAACATTGACACCCTAGGGAACTGTTGATGTCTATTCAGTATACAACTTTGTACCAAGGCTAGTGTGTTGGCTGTTCTTGCGGTTTTCACAAACAGCGGTTCTCAAAGAAAATTGGAATTTGCTACTTCACAGCTGTTTCAAAACATCAGCTGTTCGTAGCTCACTGATACGGAATTAAACCCAAATATTGGGTGACAAGGCAGATAAATGTACACTTACTTTTGCACTACTGAGAATGCCAGTCACTGTTCATTTCTAATACTTTTGTTTTGTTTTGTTGTGGAGAACACTGCACCTAATTCAACACCATTCCTTATCAGAATGCGCAGCCAAAAAGCGCAGCCACATTTCCGCCGAGTTGACCGAGGGCCCTGCATGTAGTTTCACTATTAGTATTACATACGTGTGCTGTTGATTCAGTTTCACAGTTTACGGTTTTGTGTGACCATGTAGTGGCAGGAGGGACATTCCAAGATGCATTCAGTTGTTTACATATTCTTTATCTGGCTGCAATAATTTGCAATTTTTGATGTTGCCTTTTTATTTTTTAGTCTTGAAGGTCCTGTGTACCGTAGTTATGGACATCGCCTCGGAGGTAAGCTCCAAAAATATATATAATGAGAATTAACATCGCAGTTAAGATATTAGCAATACTTTCTAGATATAACCTGTATAACAGTCTAGTGCTCGACGTTTAGCGTAACGCCAAGTTGTACTTGCCGACTTGGCAAAATCCCAGGTTGCCAAATGAAATCTGAGATCGCCAAAACTGAAAATACCAGGACCCGAATGAAATCCGAGGTTGCCGGCTCATTGTAGAATTTGATCGACAGAAAAGTTTGTACGATCATAATGTGCTCCACAGTATCGCTCGAGTACCTCTCCAAATTCTGTCCAACTTATTCCTCCCGCCAGTGACAAACAAGGAACACAGACAATGACACACACTGGTGGCATGTACTTCACTAATCTTGTCTGATTTTGACTTACAATTCCGACTCCCGTCTGTTTAGTTCCTGTTCTAACTTAAGTGCGTGCTGACTGTTTTGGTGGCATATGCACTGATTTCACGAAATAAACGAAGCAATATTGTGAACCAAAGGTATTAACTCTAGGAAAACTGTTAGTTATTTAAAATTTATTCTATACAAACTTTGAAACGAATTTTTGGAGAATAACTGACTGATGCTCGCAGTGGCGACTTGGAATTTTTCTCAGGTCGCCAAATACAATCTGAGGTCCTGTTGGCAACCTGAAACTCACCAAATCCAGAGCTGCAGTCAAATCAAGAATACATATATGATGGTTTATCAGTTGATCAGTATTGACACTGCTGACTTATGCAACAACATACATGATGAGTATATAGCGCCTTCGTCTCTGTCTCTGTCTTTCGTTCCACAGTATGTTGGTGTTCGTTGGTGGGAGCATGGCTGATATTTTTGTTGGGCAGATCCCGCTGTACTTGAACCAATGAAGAAACACTCACTGTGAAAGCATTGCACAATCGTTGTAATCACAGTGAAGTACATGCTTGGTGATGAACACGTAATTTTGTTGCTCAGCAGACACAGAGAAGAGGTGCAATAGATATCCATTTCTTCTAAAAGTGTTTCTTTTTGAAAATTTCAGCCTCAGAAAGTTGTCGTCCAGACGATGGACGATTACTACGCTAGCCCCATGTTCAATCTGGACGTTAGCACAGACTTTGAGAACACATCGGTGTCCTGCAGGTCCCGTGTGCCCAGTGAGGGCTCCAGCAGTGCCCCGGTGGTCAACGTTGGTATTGAGGCGCACGACTTGTACAGTCTGTTGGATCAGTTTGAAGAAGGTAACTGAATTCCCATATGTCCGCCTATCGTCATTACAGTCCAGCTTCCAGTCTGTGACGTTAGTATCTGGAACCATGTTCTTAAAAGTAATTTCAATTGTTTCGTTTTCTTGGAACTTTGATCTTGGATCCAGTGATATTATATATCTGTCATACTTGTGCCCTAGCTCTATAGTATCAGGTTCATAGTTTCATTCTTAAGATTGTTGTTTATATGGTGGAAAACCCATTTGATTGGTCAGCTAGAGACGTGGCATTTGCCCCGCTCCCTTACAGTGCCTTCACAAGTGTCAGTTCGTCTCATTCACATGTACTTGTGTGTATATATAGACATATGTATGTTTACTGACTCCTGTCAATCAAAATATTACAAATGGCGTCACATTGAACTTTTCTGTTGTTTGCAAACTGAAATGAAAATGAGTTCAAGTAGTCCCAGGTTCCAGCACCAGTGTGACCTGGAATATACAGAATGAATGTAACTTGGAGTTTTGACGTTGCAATGTCCCAGACACACTGTTTTGATGAACTGGAACTTGGGATTGGGATTGAAGAGAATGGAACAAAAGAAGTTGCAGTAAAAAGGTGGTTCCACATGCTAAAGCCACTGGAACTGGAAGGAAATGATAATACGGACAATGAGGCAATGATGCAGGCACACTTTTTACTTTGTTAAGATCTGTCTTGCGAGTTTGTTTAGAAGAACTGGAAGAATTATCATTTTGTGGCTTTGCAAAGTGTTTAAAGGCTCATTTGAAAATTCCTCAAAGTGTTGTTGAGTAGATGTAACAAAACATGTCTTGGACACAAGTGTGTGGAAATGTGTCTGTAAACATTCACCTCACACCTACAAAACATGTCTTGGACACAAGTGTGTGGAAATGTGTCACCTCACACCTACAAACTCGAGCCTTGCTCCTGCAAAACAGGAATCTCAAGCATAGAAAACAGTGTGGTTTACTTCTGTGGAATGGTTATTTTAAGTGGTAAACCCACATTTGGGATAAAGAAAAAACTCAACTGCTTGATTTAGACAAGGTACTACCAGGAANCGTATGACGTCGTATGACGTAGCGATGCGAGCCTCATTTGCATATGTTAGTGACATCTGTTGGTTCAAAAAAGAGGCTCATGCCCGAGTACATGCCTGGGAAGAAGCATCTTTTGGAAGGGTAAACATGTCACGTTCAAAGCATCCTAGTGCCAGTAATATGCAGTCTTTGAGGACCAAAGTGGTGTCATTTTATAGCTGAAGAGTTAATCTTTCAAAAATAATGCTTGGATTCCAGATAACTTGAACATTTACTTTTGAAATCACGTTTGAAATCACGTTAAAATGCGCTAAAACAGTTGTCCCTTCCTGGTTATCTCTTCCTGGTACTACCTATAAAACTTATCTCGACTTGTTTCTGATGAGAAGTAGTTAAAAAATGACATTTCGTTATTATTTGAAACCATACACTGCAAAAAATGATCCGCCATGCACTCCTTAACATCTGTGTGAGTACGTATACATTTTGTCAGCTTTGAAGTGTCTGGGCACGAAAATTTTATGCAAAAATATTTTTTGCGATTCATTATTTTTCTGATTGCAAGTGTTATGATTATGTAAAACACTGATGAAACGAAATACAGTCTCAGTCAGTTGTTGGAAAACAATTGTTTTATTTCATCATACTGCGCAGACGAACACCAGCATTTGACCTGCAAAAGTATTTAAAATAAATGCGCTTTTGAGTGGAAGAAGGTCGAGAGGATCTTAAACTCATGAAAATGAGAATGATTGTGAACAGTATGGTAAAATGTTTCCAATTTAATAATTTCCAAAATGGACCTTTTTTGTTGTTCAAAAGTCTTCTAACATTGTTGTGATTGTCAATTTGTTGTCTGATGTCAACTGGGGTACAAACCTTGGCATGAAAAAGCATTATTTCGGTGTTACATATCTTTTATGAAAAAAAATGAGAATTTACACTTTTCCACTGTGTTATGTCCTAAATTGAGTGAGATTTTAAACCAGAAGCTTGGCCTGAGTTTGATGAAGAGTTTGATTGAAGAAGTTGGTTGATGGGCTATTTGTATTCTTTTCCAGCTTCCAATGGTCTGGATGATTTCAATGTGTCACCTGCCAATGAAGCATCCACACCTGCAGGTCTGTATTTTTAAGCTCTCAGAACACGCCACAGTTGGCTTTTGTTGCAGTGAAGCTGGTACGGTCGAGCCCGTTTAATGTCATACCCTCGTACTGGACATAAATTATGATAATAAGCAGGATATTCCAAATAAGTGGGTTTTAACTTGGCGCTGATCGTGATCATTCCTCAAAGCTAACAATACTAAATGGGATGGTCACAGTAAACAGAGGTAAACAGGAAATGACTGACCTCTGGTGCCGAGATCCGATAAGGCAATTGGGTTAGTTTTTAGACAGAAAAGCGAAAGTAGGCGTGCTAATTAGTGGCTGAGAATCAATTGTACTGATTTTATTATCGCTTTTTGCTGTAACATGGCATTAGTTGATGACATATTGTGGGTTGTTTTATATTGGGTTAAATGGGAAGTGATTCAGTTATTTGACATTTCATGGCAATAACCATGATATCGTATTATTGGGTGTGCTCCACTGTATTAACTGTTTACCTGCTTATTATGTTTCGTGACACAATAGCTAGCTGTACAACAGTAAACCATTCGATTTGGTTGCAGTGAAATTGGGTTACAGGGAACCATGTTTTAGAAAAGTCTCTGCAAAAATTTGCAGTAAGTCTCATGTAGTTGAAAGTCAATGAACTTTGTGTTCAAATGGAATCATTCATACACTGAAACACTGAGTGCATTTTAGCTTTCCCTTGTTTGTAAGACGTTTACACAATTATATTGACCCGTGTGTGTGGCCAGAACTGGTTTGCAAAGGTATTAGGATTGGGTATGCAACCCTTTGTTTCGGTTGGGTGGGAAAATAGCATACTAGTTGCTGTATTTACCATCTTCACAGCATTGTTTGTTTGTCTGGTTCATTTACCTTGTTGTTGCAGACTCAGCGGGTAAATCACAGGCTCCGTCCTCTATAGATCGTACTTCTGATGTCATAGAAAGGATCAAATCGGGCACAAAGCGTAAATCGGCCATCATGTTGCCCCTCGGAGCTCCAGCCAAACGGGGGAGGGGTCGGGCCCAGCCCCTGGGCTTTCATCTGGCCGTGAAAACGTTACAGAAAGTGGTTAGCAGTAACTCAGTTGATGAGAATGTCGACTGTGCACAAGGTGATAAGATCACTGAAGGACAAGAAGTTGAATTAGTCGAAGTGAGTGAAAAATACTATGACAGGATAGGGGACCACGATTATTGTCAGAACTTTCCCAAACAGGTAGACGAAGACGGTGAGACCAATGCGACAGAGAATAGTTCCGAAGATGAGGACAATGACGTTGATGAAGACAGCTTAACGCCACGCTACTCAAAGTTTCAGAAAGAGCGTGGTCAGTCAGAGTTTTTCAAAAAGTACAGTGACTTGAAAAGGCGGAGCTATCGCAAACGTCAGCAGGAGGCAGCCTTTGATGATGATGTACAGTATTACGACAGAATCCCCAAATATTACTCTGCTCTGTCACTTCCTATCACACCCGCAAAGAGCGGTGCTGCCATCAATATGCAGACGAATGATTCGTTGCCAGACCGGGACCCTTCCCCAGAGCGTGACAACACCCAGCAGGTGTTCAATAAACTACCGGCCTACCACAACTGTTTCACAAACTCTAGTAAGTACGACAACTCTCACATCAACATAACCAGTGTGCAATCCAGCCGAAGCAATACTCCACTAGTCATTGACTCAAGAGCTCCGTCAAGGTCTCGTTCAAATTCACAGTCGTCACTCTCTTGTAGCTCTCGTAGTCGATCACGATCACCATGTCGATCAATGTCACGTAGTCCATCTCCTGTGAAACGACGTTCCTCCAAGTATTCTAGTCAGCGTTCATCTCGAGATAGGTCAAGGTCACACTCTAGAGGTCGGTCTCACCGACGAAGTAGAAGGCGCAGGTCTTATTCATCCAGTTCAAGTTCAAGGTTTGTTGCTGTCATAGTTACTATGGCTGCTATAATTCATCTTAATTGACAGACAATTGTTTTCATGTATACTTAAATCCTACAGCCAGGTGTGTGTTAACAAAGTGAATTTCAAGTGACGCATTCGAGTATTTAAAAACATTAATTGGGACATTTTCTTCTATCTGGGTTTGCGGTCAAACTGAGAAAGATGGTTGAGTAGACTTGCCGTCTTGTGAAAAAAATTTTCTGCCTTGGTGAATTTAGTGCAATATAGATATTCAAAATGGACTATTGGCAGTCACAGTTGTTAACTCTCGCCTGTTTTGTTGGCACTCAAATTGCGTTGTGTGAAATTCTGCTTGCTAATTGATTCACACAACCAATGATATTAGATAGCGAGATTAGATGCCAGTGTCTTGCTTGTCTGGCTGACCAACAGGATACTTGGTGTAGTTAAGTTTCATTTACTAAATTTACTAGCGAGTGAAATAAGGAAATTACTTGCTTTGCTGCTTGTTCAAAGCTATTTCCTATTGAACTTGGCAATCAAAACATTTCTTCTTGGACAAAACTTTTCTGTTCTGTTCAGAGCTTGCCTCCACCAATCCACATTACTGTGGACCACTTTGGACTTCTTGACCGGCTCTGATTGATAAGCGTGTGGAGTAGATTAAGGTTAATCCTAATTTATCGAGTGGTAATAAATATTTTGGCTTTCGCTCTCCTGTTGAATAATTTCTTGCTGTCCATAAATTGTTACACTCATAACACTTGCTATTTAGGCATTGAAATATTCTTCAACTTTTTATGGTAATTCGCCATTTAATGCTACCAACTGAAATTGAAATGGACCAAACTATAGTCCAAAGATATACTATTTTCAACTTATTTATTTTCCGTTTCAGGTCACGTTCAAGGTCACGGTCTCCATTACTGCGAAGGCAGAGAAGCAGCAGAGATCGTTCTCTGTCCTTTGAACGTCGCTACCAAGACATGGAACGCAAACGAGAAGCGGAAAAACGCAGACAGATTGTAAGTGGTATCATTGTTGAGTTGGTACGAGAAAATTTTCTTCAAAAGGGATAGGTTTTTTATCTCCAGTTGTGTGCTGAGAGAACTATTGATTTTGTTTAAGGGTATTGTGTGTATATAATATTTCTGTGGTTAACATTAGAAAACTCATGAAGGAAAAGTAAAGACCAGGCCTTCCAATATCCTGTGCATGGTTGAAAGTACCAGCACCTTTCGCAAAGCATTGTGGGTGGTTTGTAATCATGTCCTGGAAGTCATCACTAATTGATAGAGACCGTTTAAGCATGAAGACTTTGTAAGTGGTCACTTGTGAGAGGATGTACTCCTTTAAGTTGAAGTATCTGTAAATGTTGACATCGTCCTTGAAATCTTATCCAGATTCTTATTTTCATTTGCTTTTATCCACTAGTATCGGGGCTGCAGGAAGCGACCAATGAAGGCTCTGCAAAACAGTTAATTGCTATACATCCCTCCTGGGTTCTCGCCTGTATACAGGACTGCTGTCTCGCAGCTCTGAGGAGTGTGAGGCACTTTGGTACAGTGCTCAGTTGTCAATGTATCCAGGATTTGAACCTGGTTCTCCCAAGTGGGAAAATCCCGAGCTCAAAACACTAAAAGAGATACATGGCCGCCTCAGCAGCAACTTGTGGCAAAGGAAATGTTTTCTGTAATTCATCGTAGTTGTTGCATTGAGTAGTGAGGGCTTTCACGTAAACCAATGGGTGTTTTTATTCAGGAGGAGAGAAGGATAGTTTACATTGGCAAGATCCCGTCTAATTTCACACGCAAGGACTTGAGGTCACTGTTCAGTCGCTTTGGAGATATTGAAGAAAGCAGCGTACACTTCAGGGAAGCGGGGTAGGTATAGGCCGACTTCTTGTAGCCACGACATGCAGATTCTTGTTTGCCGTATTTAATTTACTTTCTCTTTGATCGCTTAAAATTTGAATTTGTATTATAATAGTTTCAACATTTGTGTTACATTGTCTTGTCAGAGTACTGGAAAGTTTTATTTAGACTGTAACGTTTGCTAGGTTTACTTAAGGTTTCTGCCATTAACTTGACAGAGATTGGGACATGTGTTCATTATTCAGTGTTACTAACAAAGGAATAGACATTGCTATTAAGTCTAGTATTGTCTAGTATTGTCTAGTCTTGTCTAGTATTGTCTAGTATTGTCTAGTATTGTCTAGTCTTGTAATGGTCATGACCGTTCTCACCTAGGGACAACTATGGTTTTGTGACATTTGTCTACACCTGTGATGCCTACGCAGCTGTAGAAAGTAAGTATACATTATATGCATCTGTAAGTCACTGGGAACAAGTTCACTGAAAATCACTGAGCACGCGTATTTAAATAGATGAACAATACGATTTAGTTACGGTGTTTCAGGCTTTCATGTTAACAGGCTCGATATGAAAGTTACACACTTTGCTTACTCTGGACATTTTTTTGAACAAAGAACAAGCCTTTGAAGCTCTCTGGTCAAGTGAGCAACTTGGTTGTTAGTGGAAACAAGAAACAGCATGTTTTAGGCAATATTTTTGGCAATATTTTACCAATTGAAGTGCTGTTGGTGAAATTTAGGCGCAGGTACTCAAGGTGACAACTCAAATTCACTTACTGCTTGTAACTTTGTTTTTTATCAAAAATTATCAATTGCAGTCAGGTATCTGGCACGATAATTTTATCCTGGCAGATGCTTTTGCATTTTGCACTATCGACTTGAGGTAAAAGCCTATTCGCACGTAGGGATTTGTCTTCAAGGCAAAAGGTGGTCACCTGTTGTAACGAGCAGTTGCTGCAATGCTACTGTCCCTACTGCATGACTCGTAGTTTTTGGTATGATATGTCGTGGGTAGTTGAAAATGAATTGGCATTGTACAGGCTCTCAATCGTCGAAAGGTGCTGAATTATTGACACGTATGCCCCCCTCTGGGCTATGTGACGACTAGCTGCTGTGATTCGACATGCAATATGCATCAACTCTTATTCCTTGATTCCACCTCTGCAGCTGCGACAGAGTTTTCACACTGCGCGGCAAGCTGTTGCTTGTCCTTCACTTGCCAGTTACATTGTAGACAAATTGCAAACTGTGACCAGGCTTCAAGTTAGCTGATTTCAGGTGCAAGTTGTTTTGAATTTGTTCTTTATATTGTTATGTTTTTTCTAGCTTACATTTTCATGTTGGGTTAACTTTATTTAATGTGCGGTCTTACCTGCCTTTTTCTCCTGCAGAGGGTAACACTGTCCCAGGCTGTGAGAACTACGACTTATGCTTTGGTGGTAGGCGTCACTTCTGCGTCAGCGACTATGCAGATTTAGGTAAGCTTGCATGGTCTCGGATATTGTATGGATGGATACAAAGCATTATATTGGTTTGCATTGTGTGAACAGGTCCCTGGCAATGTTTTAGCTGATCAAGGTCATTTATGCCCTTAACCCTTATCCTGTTGAGCCTCTAATCAGACTACTATCCCTGTGTGCTGAGCTAAGTAGGTCACCACTACTGCAGTACACTGGGCTGTTATAAAGGCCACTCAGATTAATGACTTAACAATTTTAAATTAGAAATTTGAAGGGGAAATGTCAATTCCACAGAAAAGTAGTCAACATGAAAGTTGTTCAGCATTTAATGGAGATTTTCACCATATATACATCTACATCATAGCCTTAGTGAAAATAAACTGATCCACAGTCATACTCCTGTGTCTGGCTTCAGTCATAATGGAACTATGTGCCTTCACTTAAAATTGCCAATATCACCCAAACTAGTAGTCACAGCCATATGGTTTAAATTGGAGAAATGTAGAGGAATCTGTGAACTGTAGAATGTGCATGTTCACACATCTAAACAGCATGAAAGGCTTGCTCAATTTCTGATGAAAACCACGAGTGTCCTGTTGCGAGTGCACTCACCTACCGCTCGCAGCTGCAGCTTATCGTAGTTGGGGCTGTATAGGGCAATTAAGTCGACTGACCTCGTCTAGCGCAGGATAGGGTTTAAAGTGCTTAAAGCCTCCATTTCCCTCGTTTTGACCAGTAACTACGTTGTCAACATCATTAAACCTTACTTAAAACCACTGCATATCACAATTGTGAATTCAATTTGGTACATTTGCTCTAATTGCGGAGAGCACTGCTGACGTTGATTACGGCAAGAACCTGACTACTGTGGGAATTTTGTTTTTCCTTGCATGCAGTTTTAGTTTTCCTAGCGTATACCTCAATACCCAAGTTTCTTGATAGATCTTCATGAAAATTGGCATATAAGCTTTTATAAAGGAGGTGTCCCACATGCTCCATCTGCGACAGATTTGAGCTATTCCGCACCCCCTAATAACCTTTTTGAAGTCTGACTGTTTTTGATAGCCCTCCCCCCCCTACCTATCTGCTAAATGACTTGAAGAATCACTGTGAATGTTGGCAGATGTGTTCTTATGAAAAGCTGAGCAGACATTAATTTTCGGACAGTTCTATGGTGATAACCCCTAGCGGTAATTTTAGTTTTCTTTGCTTTTATCTCAACATCTACCAAGTTCTTTGATGTGTCTTCAGAAATTTGTCAAATGCGTTTCTGGTAATTTTCTTTGACTGGTATGACTTGTGCGGCACCTTCAAAAGTGGAAGGTATCAATGCGCCTGAGCACCGCTTGTGATGTACAGTGTGGGCACATATCAACGCTCCACATAATGGAGTCATCCTTGTAGCCATTTGAATGCTTTGAATCTCTCTTGTTTAGATGGTGACCATGAGATACTGGAAGAGTTCAACCCTCAAGTGCACAAAAAAACCAACGAGCCCAACTTTGATGATCTACTCCAGCAGGCAATAAGACAAGCCAAGAGAAAATGACGCACGTTGTCCGTTAGGGATTTCTGGGGAGTTGTTTGTGTTGTCTATGAATAATGTTGCCTCATCAGTTACTAGCAATTGTAGAAAAGATTTTTCAAGCTCATTACTAACAATGGGTTTTCAAGCTTGTGTGCCTTGAGTGCTGTTAGATTGGCAGTGTGCAAATTCTCTGCTTGAGGTAAGTTTGTTGCAGTATTTTAACTAATGAGAAATAGTCTAAGACTACCTGGAACTAAGTTGAATTCGATTGATTTCTTCCATGTACAGTTAAGTTTTCAAAGTAAACTAGACACAATTTGATGGAATTCTTGACAAACATCTTGCCAGAATTATTTGTCGGTTTAGTCCAACTTGTGTCCCAGTGAAGATGTAGCCTCGTCTAATTTTAGTGTATTGTTAAGGTGACGTTTTAGCTACAAAATGTGTTTCAACAAAGTGCATAGGTCACTTCTGTAGCAGAGATTGGCCAGTATTGGAATGAGTTTGAGTAGAAATGAAATGCATATTGTCAGTTTTGTTTGTCAAATGATTAGATTTCCACGTTGTCCATTTCATTTTAAAAACGACCATGTGTAGTTCTATATGCTACAGGGGAACGTGGCATTGTTATACCACAGTCGTTGTTATACTTAGTGATTCTCCCGAAACAGGCTCCAAAATTTTTCTAATATTTTTATTCCATCAGAGGCAGGAACTTCAAACTTGTATTTAGCTCATTATGGGCAGTACGTGTATGAGTATGACATACTGATGGTCCGTAGATGGTCTTGTTGAGCAGGTAGTCTAATTGAGACAACTTACAACAGTTACTATGAATTCAAGACAAGTACCTTTACAGTAGGTGCTGAAAATGTCCCACTTCAGCATTTAAGCACAACACGATGCGTCTTTCCAAATTGAGCTGCTTTATGAAATGCATTTGTCGAGCACGAAATTGACACGCTGTCAATAAAATGCTGACAGGTGGCATTGAATATTTTTGGTGTGCATGCTTACACCACTTGTTTGCAATAGAATTGAGCAGGTTTACACGATGTTTCAGGTTCTTAGGTCACAGGCAAGTAGAAAAGAAATTATGAGCTAATGTTTGGGAGCTGTTTAGGAGAATCACTCTGTATTTGATAAAGCAATGGCTCTTAAAATGTTATGTTGTCAGGGTGTTTAACTTTATACAACTTGCCCTGAATCTTTCATGGTATTCAAGCCCAGTTGTAATAACAGTGCTCAACATACTGTCGGGTGCTGGTCCACTCTTTGTGTGCAGTCTGCTACTGACCTCTGTGCAGAAGAAAATACAATTTTGTGAGTATGCTAATTACCTTCTGTCAAACTATTGCAAAGCACAAGCAGTGTTATTCATTATTTATTACAAAGTTGCCATCCTATAGCTATATCATTCAAAATGCACACTTCTCACCAATGTGGTGGCCGCCCAATCAGGAGGTCAGTTTCTTCACACGGAGATGATTTCTGGCCTTATTGTGGTAAGATTTATTTTGTTGTGTGCATGATTGTAGTGATTGACATTTGATATGCATGTTATCTGTGTTATTACTGAAAGACTATTGATTGCGTAATTAACATTATTTACAAAAGTGCACAACCAATGTCTGATTGCGATTATTTGTTTCTTTCCAACTTATTATTTCTCAATCATTGTCTGTAAACAATACTCAGGCGTGCACGGTCTCATACGGCTTTCCCCAAGCACTCACTAGGGGGAGGCACGATTGTAAGCGGTAGTGAGAAGTGCAGTACTTTTAGACCAAGTGCATTCATTTCGTTTGGGAACAGTCCTAGTTTTCAAAAGTGGTTTGTGACCACTTTAATATGTAATTGTATCTTCATCAAAGAAATAGAATTGCCGATTGTTTTTAATGTTCCTCTTAAAATGCGTAAAGTTTCTGTGTTAGGTATGATTCAAAATTTGCAAAAACTTTTGACTTATTTATTGTTTTATAAAGACATTTTATTCTCTATCGTTTTGCAGAAAATGTCATCACTGTTCCCAAAACTAACAGCTTAAGTCATCAATAAACAATTACTAGAACAAAGCAATCAGAGCTTACTGTTTTGTACAATTTTTTTTTGAGATAGAGCAAATATGCAAAAATGTTATCAGGAATGGAACAATGTTCAAGACATTAAAAGTAGACAATTGTACAATTGTTTGGAAACATGAAATGTTACTTATTGCAGTGTTAAATGGTTTTGTATTTGTGTTGCCATTATTTGATAGTTGGCACACAAATATGGTGATATAATGTGCAGGCAAAGTATGCTGTTTTGGCATTGAACATTATTTTTGTTCTGTGCATTGTGTTTAGTAGAACGGTTCCAAGTTTTCCATTCTTTGGAAATTTGAACTTCAGGTGACGAATGTT
This sequence comes from Phoronis australis, assembly GCA_002633005.1. Classification (NCBI taxonomy): domain Eukaryota; kingdom Metazoa; phylum Phoronida; family Phoronidae; genus Phoronis; species Phoronis australis. The sequence continues at coordinate 83,125 of NMRA01000407.1, read as the reverse complement.
GAATTATCAGTTTGTTAGTACATCCTTAAATTTGGTATAATTCTAATGAGTCATTCAATTTCATTTACTGCCAGTAGAACTTTCAATTGTAAAATCAGGACTTAGTTGAAAGTCTGTATGTTAAATGGCTGTTAACATTCTAAGCGGACTACATTGTAATGAGGTTCCACTGGGTTTTATTAGACTTGACACTATTTGTACTGTCCCTTTATTTGGAATTTGATACTCAATAAATGTTAATAATTATTTAGATCTCTAATCCTTTTATTTTTGAGCAAAACATAAAGCTGTCACTTAGTCATACAAAATTTGGAATCTTCACTTCATACAATTGTCTTACTTTAAGGTTCTGCATTGTCAGAAACGTTTGTGTAATGTCTCGTTGTTAGTGATCCTATAACAAGGAAAAATCTCTACACTGGAGTACCAACAGCAAGAGAATTTAGGCGTAACAATAATGCACTGTTACTGTTAGACACCAGGACAGAGACATACCTTTTGGGCTTTTGAAAGAATGCACTATTAGAGACGATGGCACAACAGGGTTTGTGGCAGTATTTTTTCTCAGTAGATGCCTGGAGTCGCAGTTCTTGCAATGTGTACTGCACCATCATATTTTTAAAATACGCGTTTCTGCTCTGCCTTGTACACACTTTTCAGTAAAGAGAATCGCAACTGTTGTAGAGTAGGGTATCACGCAACTGTTGTAGAGTAGGGTATCACGCAACTGTTGTAGAGTAGGGTATCACGCAACTGTTGTAGAGTAGGGTATCACGCAACTGTTGTAGAGTAGGGTATCACGCAACTGTTGTAGAGTAGGGTATCATGCAACTGTTGTAGAGTAGGGTATCATTTTGTGGCTATGTGGTGTCAACGGTCCATCCACAACATTACATGTATATACATTTAAAACAATAAGTCATGCCTAACTGGACCTACACTATCTGAGCAAGGAGAGGTGCAACTTATAGCCACGACTGCACAAACTAAAACGACTTCTGCAGAACTAAGTGCGAATTATGCGAAAATCAGTATCATGGTCCGTTCATGTCCAACATTTCCAAATTTGTTAAACATTACGTGACCATACCATGAAGGAAAAACAAGTTCAATCTCAAAGATTTTTTTCAATTAGTGTTACTTTGGCCACAACATTCAATATCACCATTGCAATGCAACTGAAAAAGAGCAATGTACTACTTAACAGTAAATGCCCACAACACTTATGCTAAAACATAAACCGCTCTTGGTGGTAACGTCTGCTAATCCTTCACTCAGGTATTGTGGGTGTTATGTTGTCCAATCCAATGTCTTGATCGTCTGACATACAGCCAATGGCATCATCTACTTCACTCACTGGAGGCGTTGACGTGTCGCTACACTCTACAAGTGAAAAGGTGCAAGTTTTTAAAGCCATTACAAACTTACCTTTCGTCAGTTATCAATTGATCATAACTACTAGTTTCTTATTCAATCAAGAGAGGATGTCTCGCCTTGGAATGAACTGACGCTTCATTTTTAGTACAGACAGGTCAGTTTATGGTCAAGCATGGTCACTTGTTCTCTACTTCAGCAACCAAACAATAAGTTTTACCTGGCAACGTGTTGTTTGTCAGCTAAAATGGCGGCTTGGAAATGAAGGTGTGTCAAGAATGTTGTGTTTTGATTGGTCAGTTAAGCCATCACTCAAAAGTCCTGGCGATAAGTCAATTGGAGTGGTAAGTGGTTTGAATTAACTGTCTGTGTGAGTCTGTGAGGTAGTGCAGCTTTTTAACACAGTTTTAATCCAAGTTTTGCTGTCCGCTCAAAGTGCTTAAAACCACCATTTACAAGTTGTTTTGATGAGTGACTACATTGTCACCATCATTGGACATTCCTTTGCAGCACTGTATATCAGTCGTGAATTCAATATCCCAAAAATGAGGAAACGGAAGAGAAGCGATTTCAATTGAAAGTTTCTGAGCTCTACGGGCAGGAGTGTGACGGATGACCGTAATCAGCGCCAGTGGGTTACGTCCAGCATCATGTGAGTTTCTTGTACAAACTTGTGCTGTATCCGCGCTTCTCCGAGGTCTTGCGAGAAAGCGAGAAGAGCCACAGCGTGGTCAGATACAAAGTAGTTACAACCACCACAAACATAATGCCTCAACATTTCTTATTGATATAAACCATGAGAAAAGGACCAGCAATATTTGACATCTTTTTATACTAAACACAATGGAGGATGACTAGTGCCGTGATTAGTTGTCCTGTTTTTAAGTAGTATGTAACAACTAATAAATACGAAATGCTCATACCTCGAGATCAGCAAATTAATGTATTGTCAGATAGTGTTTGTGGGTGTTATTTGATAGCTGGTCGACTGGTGGGGCTGTTTTTTTGGTGTTTTTGTTGAGAGGCATGAAAAAACCAAATCCATATTTTAGCATTGTTTTTGCATGCCTCTCCATCACACACGGAAGGGATTACGTAGCTAGTTAAAACTTTTAATTGTCAAGATGTGTTGCAATTTGCGGAAAAAGCCTTTAAGTTATATTGTGCTTGTGGATTCTAATTTGCCAGCGATAAAATATACAGAGGGATATACATTTTAAAGTGAATTTGCACGCTAACCACATAAAGCAGTTATAAGCCCACATTCCACTGAAGAAAATAACTTTTAATTTAGACCACATCGTTGTAATATCAGTCTCGACTTGAAGTGATTATTGGTGGTGCGAAAACTGACAGTTTGTTACAGCTAGAGAACATGCTCAGCGAATAAAATGACATGCCATGACAAATGATCTGTTGGTTCCTTTCAAGTCCAGATTCTATTTTGGCTAAGGTAAGTGATTTAAATCATTTTTAGGGATGTAGGTGCTTTAATCTGTGATTATCTGGCTAATTTGAGTTAGAAAGTAATGTATCAAGATGATATGCAAGTCAAGTGCTAAGTATTTTGTAGCAAATGTGTTTCACTGCAAATCAATGACTCTTGTGCATTATTTGGGTTACATGTGCCCCGGAAGTATGGCAGTTCAAAGGTCATCCAACTGCAGAATTTTTGTTTTCACAATGATTTTGTCTATGAACACTAGTATTGCAGCCTTATATATCCAATGCAAGAGACTGTTAAAATAGTAAATGCTGATACATTCTTGCAGTACCTTAGCATAGTTATAGGAGCATGCAAGCAGGCGTGTGACTTGACCTAATAGCACACTGTTATGACTATATGACTGTCTAAACTAGATCGATTAAATCATAGAAAAACATTCTGTTTGTCAATAGGAACCAATGTACCATGTTTTTAGAATCCTTCCAACTGTAGTGTGGTCAGCTGATAACTTTATTAGAAAAAAATTGTCTCAAATTTAATTGAAATTGTCAACCAAGGGCTCTGTACACACAAAAGCTCCAATCAAGGCTTGATGCTAAAAAGATAACGTCTTGGTTGGCTCTAACTGACCTAACAAATGTCGTAGTAAAATTTCTTGATATTAACAAACGGTGTTTTGCCTCCTTAAACAATCCAATCTTAAGTATTGTTTCAGGCAGGGGTTTTTACAGCGGCCGTCTTTTGTTTGGCCAGAATTACATTTTGGACGGTTCGACGTGGCGGCCAGAATTACAAAGACAGGCAAAATTTCAAAAAGTTGCTTGAAATAATGACCACTTTCTCAAACATTATGAGCTGGTTGGTCGTCGGTCAAATGAATAGGCCATCAGTCATTTCATAAATAAGAAATTTACTGTGCTTTGTTAGTGCATTTTTCAATATTCAGCTCAAAGTTAGTTTCCTTTTAGGGCAGGAAATGTTAAGTGTTTTTTTTTTGCAAAATACACTGCTAGCTCTATGTAAACTTCAAAAACATTCAAGCACACAATTCAAATGAACTGTGTAATATTTTTCTTGTAATTTCATCGAAGGTTGAAACTGAAAGTACTCTTAAAAACAGCTCTTGGAGATTGGGTTCCCTTGTCGACTTAATAGTTATAGACATAAAAATTGCTGCAACACATCTGATGACATCATCAATACATAAACAATGACTGGAAGCATTTTGAAAAATAATAGAAGGATGGTTGAAATACACTACGAGTAAGAGATGTTCAAAAAGTACAGTAAATGTACAGGTCACGGAAATCTTACAGAAAAGCCAACGTCATTGTCTGAGAACCAAACTAACAATTCAACAGGGCCTCTAGGTAAGTTTTGAGTAGAACTACAGGTGAAATCAACTGAGAAAGTTTATGTGGCCTTACAACTTAAGACTCTATCAACATTGGCCACATGTTTTAAACTGAAATGATTGTGAGGGATGGCAGTAAGTCCAAATTATTCCTGACTCATCACTTCATGATCCCTCATTGAGCAGTCTTCGTGGCACAACTGTAACCATTCCACAAGTCTTTATCTTTTCATAATGGTGCTACCATTATCTTTGTATAATATTAACACTTTTGCACTAGTCAGTCCCTCAATAATCTTCTGGTTCAAAGCTTTTATTTATGTTTCTGGAAACACAAGCGACTGTTTAGGACTCAGATGGGATCAGGAGGCTTGCACTGCTGTGAAAGGGCCCACGAAGTCAAGTTTAGCGTAGGGGTCCCCCAAAGTTTATGACTATGCAGCCTTATCTAGAAGTATCGATGTGCAAACCATCGTATTATTCTTTCAGCCAACAGTGAACCGTCAACTGTGAGACGGGACTCACAGTCTTGCTCGGACATTGCCACACCAAAGAGAGAAATGGACACCAGCTCGTCAGGTCTGATGTCATTCCAAGATCTTGTTAATCCCTCTCCACGGACGAGTAGAACGTTCCTAAGTGCCCGAATGGCCCCCGATATCAATCCGGTGTACACAAAGAAACTAACAGGTTACTACTTGTCATCACAATCTGAATATAAACAGGATAGTCTGGCTAAGTTCCACATCTCTCATCGTCACCATGGTAGCTCCTGCATTCAAGGAGAAGAATCCATTACCATAGTAACGAACATGAACCCAAATCATGAGGACATATGAATGTTTTGGAAATCATCAAGTACATGAAACAGTTACACCTCATGAATCCTGTAAAAAATTCTTGAAGGCAATTAAAAAGTTGGTGGTGTAATTAAATTGTGTCATAACCTTCTGAAAAAACTTGTAAGCATATTGTTCTTCAAACAGAGGTGTTCACTTACTTACCTCCATATGTCAATGACTGGTCATCATCCTCACCATCACTACCAGATGTCTCTGCTTTCTGGCTGTTTCCTGTTGGCGACCCACAGCTGGTCACCCCAGATGCCCACCACCCCACGTGGTTCCCCCCTACCATGTAATTACCAGTGCATAGCTGGTGGTTGACGGGTTCATTGCCTTCACAGCTGGAATCGTGCTGTACACTGTTGGCGCTGATGCCAATCTGGTCTCGTGATATGGCTCGGTAGGCGAGGTTCTTTGCAAGCTCTTCTGCCACTGTGTTTGTGTAGTTCTGGTCTCGATGTATTTTCATGTAAGAAGCATAGTTGTTGGGTGAGCAGTAAGGTGACATGTAAGATGGATGGTAGCTGCCCAAGACGGAGACATCAGGATCTAGATAAGCATTCTCAGCTTGACTTGTGGTTAGTGCTGCCATCTGATACCTCGAACTGGTACTGGAGCACCCTCTTTGAGGAAAACTGTTTGACGGTAAACAGTAGGCGTCGAAACGGAGGTCTCTGAATGAGACCATCTGCTCCATTGTTGTTAGGAGGTCACCATTGCTGCTCCCTGTGTCAAAATTGATATCAAAATGAATCACGATCACTACACATCTTTAATTCTTCTGATTCCCTTTCTCATGTTATTGCTGGAGACTTTAAAATGGTATGTCTGGCTTAACATGCAAATTTACTGAGCCTGCCTAGTGCATGATCATGACTTAGCTGTCAGTTGTTTCCAAGCCCAGAATTAACTTCTCTACTAGGTAAGATCAGTCAGGTTGGAAACATACCAGTATGTAGACTAATTCAAATGTTTGCTTTTAAACATGAGAGTCGGTTTTTAGCACTTTTAAATACAGTACACTACAAACCTATGAAATTGATGATTGAAGGAACAGAATGCTCAGGAAACACTTTTGCTAGTACAGCAATGCCTCTGTTGGTAATAGCATTAATTTCTGCGAGGGAAAGTCTCGTTGGCCTGAGCATAGGTGTTGCCATAGTTATGCTGATATCGTTCTCATCATCATTGTCTAAAGGTGGCGCTAGCATGGCTGAAAAGACAAAGAAACAAATAAATGGTACACTAAAAATTCACCAGTTGTGGCAACTGAACCAAGGTACCTTCCCACACTAATTCCTGCATCAGGTTAATTATCATGTGGGTACCTTATCCCACGAATGCTCCCATGCTAATGAACTGCTTTACACTTAATCTATTCGTATATCACTATAATTAAGTACAGCTCTCCGTAAAGTGGGCTGAGGATCTCATTTTTATGAGAGACCAGCAAATTGACCAGTGTTAAACAGGAAAGCAATCATTGTTTATGTTACCACTAAGAAAAATAAAGATCCCTGGTTAATACTTTGGAGAGATATTTCCGAGTTTAATTGTTGTTCCCCTTACGTTTATTTGTTATCCCTGGAACATTAAAGTGATGTACATAAATGGTCCAGCAATTAAAGCATTCATTTCTATGCAGCGAACAGGAATGACCAAATCCAGGGGAACAGAATAAGTAAAGAATATAGAACAAAAATATCTCCAGCATAACCAGGGCTCTGTATTTTTACTAAATGCAATAACAAAAACGACTGTGTTCCCCTTCGAATTTTTCACTGACACATGATTTCCTTGAAGCATAGCACAAGACTTGCCCGTTTTCTGGATGTGCCTGGCATAAAGTTTGGTAGGAGTTTTCAGTCTTGATGTCTTACAAGACTTGGAAATTTGTTCTTTACATTTAGTGCGGCATTTTCCCGTTGCTTCCAACTTGTTCGCGACTATAGCCCAACAATAAGTTGGGAAGAACTTCCCTGTAGCCAATATCTTACACGACTAATTAAATCCATTCTGGCATTTATGGTTGGAGGGCCAGCTCTCTTTTGTTCGATAATTGCTCTAATCGCCAATAAGGTCATAACAAGCCTGACTGGGCTGTGCTGTTAAAAATAAAAGTTAAGTTATAACATATCTGAACATAAACCAATAGCATATCTGAAATCCTCGTCAAACGCTGATCCTGTTTAGTTTTTGAATCGCCAAAATCTCCCAACAACAACCGAAGTTATGACAACCTTTTCTTTCCGATCGTACCAATTCGCTCTCAGTTTGACTGTGTTCACATGTGGTCTGTAATAAGCCTGGTAGATAATTGGCCTGCCTGTTGTCATACCAGACAAAAGACTGTGCTTGGCAGTTAACAAAGAAGCTAGATGTTATCACAGGCTCACAACCCTTGACGCCTGGTAAAGTCACTGAACAGGAGAACGCCGTCATGAAGTTTAATACATTGTAATGTTTTACTCATGCAAAATAAACAGGTGTCACGTACAGGAAGTGCAAACTTAAAGGGGTATTTCACCATTGTTTAGTTGCCAGTGTTGAATTCTTAAACAAAGCACTGCATGGGATTTAAAAACACTAACATTCAATTCCACTTACCGGCAATGTGCCATTTTCAAGTTCCCAATTTTAGAGTTGGCCAACCCCAATAAACTGAAGTCGATTATGGTTCCGATATTCCTTTTGGTAATGAAAATTTTATAGTATCCGATTTTACAAGCTAACCTGGGGATAACAGCTTCAGCTGATTAAAAACAGAATCAAAATAGCTGCCCTGCACACAATATCACCTATGCAAAGTTCACTGTACAACATTGTATCATAATATATATTGTACACATCTTTTTCACGTTTTTAAACAAGTGGGTTACCTTGACAATTACCTGCATGCATGGCTTCCAGGAAAAATGATTTTGACCCTTTTTGGCAGTTTTCTTCCTCATTATCCTTTTTCTTTAACCGCTTTTGTTCTTCTGAGATTATTGTTCTTTGCCTAGATAAGTGAATGCATTAGTCAGCTATGATTAATGCATCTATAACAGTGGCAGATTTAAGGGAGGCCAAGGGGCCATGCCCCCNCCCCCCCCCCCCCCTAAAGTTCTCCCAGATTCCATTTGGCAGTACGAGGTTGCGAATGTCTGACTGTCAAAATCCTGTATAATTTTCTGCCCTGCCCCCCAACTCAAAATCCTGGATCTGCCCCTATATATAATTAAACCATTCAACATCACACTTACTTTTCTAATTTAGACCACTTAATGTAATGAACATAAAGTAAACTATAAGCCTGACACATGCAGGGTTTTGGAAAGGTGCATAATCCGTATCCTGCCCTAGGGGAGGTCAGCCAGACTTGCCATTTATCCTATTACATCACCCTGGGTGTATTCAATCCACTATATGCAAGCTGCAGCTGGGAGCAGTAGGAGAGTGTACTCACCCAAGGACACTTGTGATTTTCATTCAGAAATTGTGAGAGCCCTGGATGTTGTTTAGATATGTGAGCATGCACACTCCATAGTTCACAGTTCTCTCTATGTTTTTCCGATTTAAACCGTGTGGCTGTGATTTGTACTTCGGGAGATATTGTTTGTGTAAAAGTAGACCCATAAAGTTTCATTATAATGGCTTAAGTGCCAGAGGTGTGAGGATGACTGTGGATCAGTTTATTTTCACTTAAGACTATGATGAAGATGTACATATGGTGAATATCTTCATTAAATTCTGAACAACTTTTATGTTGGCTTCTTTTCTATAAAATTAAAATTTCTCCTTCAAATTTCCAATTTAAAAGTCCGGGTGACCTTCATAACAACCTAGTGTACAGCCCCAGTAGTGGTGACCTACTTAGCTCAGCTCACAGGGAAATAGTCTGAATAGAAGCTCAGCAGGACAAGGGTTAAGCCACTATATGAATTTGTCTTCCCTTACAAAACAAATTTCTGCTTTTGACCACTTGCAGTGCTTGGTAACGAAATTATAAGCAAAAATAGAATTTTGCATAATGGCGACCTTAATTTGCATATTTAAAAAAATGCTCAAGGGTTGCGAACGGTCACCCCCCTAAATCATGCTTACTTAACGCTAGGCTACATGAAACAGCAAAATAAAACTTTATCCAGCAAATCCAGGTTCAGGCCCCGGCCTGGCTCCCGGACTATGAGACCCAGACAACTTTTATGATGCCTAATAGCTATTCAGCTATTCCTTCGTGTTGATGTAGATCTGAGCTAATGAACTATTGTCTCTACAATAAGGGTTGTTATTTTGACCAATTTGCTTTTTTCTGGCATTTTTTTGCACAGCGTTAAAGCTTGCAACTGTGGAGAGTAGTTTTAACTTGGTATATTTAAAATATTACAAATTGACTAAAAAAGTTTGTGTTTATCTTGACCAAGGGCCACTTCCAAAAGGAACGATGGTTTTAAATATGTTTCGTGCCAGTTTTTGTTCTTTCACTTTTAATAGCTGTCTACTTGTTTTTTTCTTACCAATTAGTTCATTGATTTTAAAAAATCCAAAACCTTACTTGATTGTTTTTTTCCAGTTGATACTGCCGTGGTGTTCGTTTTTAACAAAATTATTGGTTAATGCATTTTGAAAATTCACCATTATGAACAGGCAGTCAGGTAAATACACTTAATTTGGTCTTGCTCCAACCGAACAATGCAATCATCACAACCTTGCTGAGCTCCAGTGCTGTGCTCTCTTTGGTCCTAATAAAAGCCACTGAGAAGGACCAGCAGGTGAAAATTCCAGCATATCTTTAGAAATTAATTGATACATCACTTGCTTGTAAGCGTATTATTCACAGTATGTTCCTTGGTCAAATTGGACGGAAATGTGAAAGAACTGCATGGCAGCGATTGAGACCATTTAGCCAGTGGCTGATGTGGAGGGGGTCAAGGCCCATCCTAAAATTTCTCCCAAATTCCATTTGGTAGTTCAGGAGTGCGAATGTCTGAAGGGCAAAATCCTGACCAATACTCTGCCCTGGCCCCCCGCCCCTAACTCAAAATCCTGGATCCGCCCCTGCAAACTATACAATTTTGGCTTGTCCAGCAGCCGTGTCATTTGATGAGCCAACCACGTCTCAAGTAACTGTCAGTTTTTTGCAAACCCCAAAATCACTTCTTACCTGAATTAGGAACAATAATTTGGTAAGTACACTGAGGTTTTTAGCTGTTTTAACAGTTAAAATGACAGAAATATTTGACCACATATTGGCCAAAAAGCCAGTAAGCAAGTTTTAACAAAAAAATAATCACAGGATTTGTACATCCAGTCAATTCCAACTCCTTTTTATTAAAATTTGTGAAAATTAGTCACGTTGCATCAGTCTGTAATAAACAAAAAAATACATGTAAACATTCCAATGTACATAATTTTCTTGAAAGGAAATTGTTCTGTGGACTTACTTGATGAGGTAACACCCCTCCCGACATTGGCAACCTTTATAGGGGCAAGTGCTGTGACCTTTCCTGAGGCAGTACACCCCGTGATTTCGGCAGCGAGCACAAAGGGGCCCTTTAACAGGCGACCGCCAACTGGGAGACTTTTTGTCACAAGATTGTTCTATCCTAGGTCGAGTAAACATTTTGACTGGAGCAGCGTTCACACCTCGTTTCTATGGAAAATATCAACAGGTAGTTTGAACAGAGTTAATTACTGTCCATTAACAAGAGTGTGACTTTTACAACCTTAAACAAGACAGTACTTCACAGCCACAGTATTCTGCTTCATTAATTCAGCTGTGCACACAATATAATGAGCCAATTACTAAGGCCCACACTAGCAGTTGGAAATTGAGGAAAACCACCCGACACTGTTCTAGTATGAGTATTTCCATCAGATGCTACACCTGTTTTCCCCAAACCAAGTGACACTGGTTGGAATTACAATATGATCCAATTCTAACCTTTGTGCCTGTACTTTTATGACTTGGCTTCTTAAATTTGTTTTCGGATTAGTTAATTGACAAGTAGGCAACTCGTAGGTTTCGCACTAATTGCGTGAAAGTGGACCACAATGCGTACGTCCCTCACCTTGGTCTTCAGCGAATCTCTTGGCAGATCAAAGACTATACACAGTGAAATCACACATGGAAGTGAGCTTATCGCTGTTCATCATGGCTAGGCCGAATGTGTGAATGATGATTGCAGCCATAACCAAGGTGCCTGTTAAGCGTACCAGTTTCAAAGTCAAACAAGAGCAACGCGGAGCGTTGAAATGCACCCATGCCTTGCAAATGGTGTGCTTTTAGGGTTATTTATTTGTATCATAAAAATGGCCACTAGATGGCGCAAAAACATACAATCCATCCAAAAACAGGAACATGCCGTGTTTCCTAAAATCTGTCAAGGAACTTCAGAGAAAAAAGGAAAACAGAATAAAATGAAATAGCCACTAAGTGGGCACACTTACTAAAATTAGTAAAGATCCTGCAGTGGGTTTAAGAGTACTATGGGCGCTAAACAAAACTACCACTAGGAGGCACCACAGTAGTCAGTCACCATCATCAAAGGTCGTCTTCACACTGAGAACAATGCATATATGCCAATATTCAAATGATTTGTTTGATACAGGGGTGGACACCAAAAACAAGATTTGAAAACAGCAAAAATGGCCACTGGGTGGTGCAAAATACCTCGATTAATCCATCCAAAAACAGGAATTAAGATAGCGTCATCACACCAATAGATGCCTATATTTAAAATTTTATGAAAATCTGTTGCGGACCTTTGAAGATAGCGTACGTCATCTCACTAATAGGTGCCTATATATACATACCAAATTTTATGAAAATTCGTTCAAGACTTTTGAAGATACAAAGGTAAGCGTAAAAAATTAAAATTGCCACTAGGGGGCACACCGGTAGTCGGATCCGTCCGAAAGTTCGCTCATGCCGTCCCATTCATGAATGGAACATATGTGCCAAAGTTCATGAACGTATGTCAAAGGGTTTTGGAGATAAAGCAGCCGGACGCCACCCGGATGGACTGACGGACGGAGATAACGGCATAATGCGTCCACATATAAATATGTGGGCGCATAAAAAAGGTGGTAAACACCTTAATTAATTGTGACCAAAGGTCATTTTCTGCGCGAAAATACTAGATTAATATGAAGTATGAAACACAAAAAAAATTTATCTGCTGTGATTGTCCAAATTGATTTCAAAAGCCTTTGATACACACTCCTGGAAATTTATTAGAAAAGCATTATATATAAACGTGTTTAGTCAATTAAAAGGTGAATTTCGCTATTTCGAAACAATTCCAGCTATTGACTCGACAAATAACATGCGTAAATTGAGTGTCGAGCAGACGAAAAATTGTTAGCGCGAAGATGATAGGCCAACAAAGTGCAGCTAGAAATTAGTCCGTAAAACTCGATCGCTGGTTCCCTGTGTGTTGCTAGGTGCTAGAACACATGCAGGTATCATGTGTTTTTCCTCGGGAATTTTTTTTACACCGGAGTTTCTGATTGGCTGGTCGAATTCTCAGCAGGTGGTAGCGCTTTATGCAAACAAACTAGTGACATCACTGATGTAGGAAGTGTTTAATGTGGTCTGTTGTACAGACAACCTGGAGCTTAATTCATAATCAAGAAATGTGAATCCCAAAAAATTGTGGTTGCACGTACTTTTCAGAGTTTTCTACTGTTGCTCACTTTTGTTTACGTTGCTGTCCTGTATTCATACAGTATGAATATTACACACCATTTAAATCGGTCAGATATGTGTTTATTGCAACATCTATGTGCTTCAAGCATGACGATATTAAACGTTACTGCTGTTACACCACTTGCATGGCAAGGCTAAAAATCATTCACAGCTAGTCCATCATTTTCTTTTTTAGTTGTAAAGCTAACCAATGACTGCCGAGGTTACATCAACCAGGGATAAAATGCATGCTACTGAATGGTACCTGCGCGCTATCTACACGCAGGGAACCAGCGAGTCGTAGCAAGGTTTCACAATGCTATCCACATACTAAACTTCGGGCAAATCCAATTAGGGATTATACTCATGAAAAGAATCCTACGTTGACACTCTAACCTGTTGAGATTGGTGAACTCCACAAATTTGAGAACTATAGAATTTGCCGATTCATATCAAAGGCCCATGCTGTTGTGGTTAATTAAATCACCTCAGGCTGCTGACGTTACTGTTCTCTAGATAATGAGACCATCATAGACACATTAGGGGCGGCAGTAAGTATTTTTAAATTTTTGTTTTGAAAATTTGTAAATAGCACATTTCAATAGTTCAAAAAAGCACTCATGATTAGGTTTTTTGAATTTTGAAAATTGGACAAGAAATGTGACTTTTACAATCCGTTTGTTTGATGATACAATAGTATGCTTCTCATTAATTCTTCTGGGTGTGCAACATAATTGGGCCAATTACCAAACCACCAGACAGCAGTTGGATTTTGAGGTTACAGACAAAAGTCATCGTGCAATTCTTGGAATGCTGAAAACGGCACCAAAATACAATTAGTTGGACAGCAGTCATCAGAAAATCTCAAATAATTTGAGTATGGTAAGCCTAGAGAGAAAAACAAATGGCACACCTTCGTTAGCCTGTGAAATGATTTATTCAAAGACTTCCAGATACAGCAGAGTTATATCTCCACAAACCAAAAACGTGAAAAATGACTACCAGTGTCGTCTTGCGGCTGATTTCAATCAAAAACAACACGCTTCAAGCCATTCACGGTACACGTTTTGTGTTAATTCCGCCCTGATCAGATATGAAATGCGACAACCTGTAGCATGTGGGAACAAAGAAACAAACCAAGAAACATAATATTAGACAATTGGCCACAAACTTTGAGAAACTTAATTTCACCTTGCTGTTCCTTTGTTGATTACATGGTAGCTATGTTGTGTAACCTGCCTGCCCAACACAATGGAGCTACTTGATTTGTGTATTAACCACTAAGCCACAGAGCCCTTATTTCAGTGACCTTAATACACTGATCCAAGGACAGAATGCAGTGAAACTGGGGAGCCTGTAATGTTCTATCAGGAAGAGTTATCTCTTGTTCTATTTGTTACGTGCCATCCAATTGTACACATTACTATTCCTTGTATTGCTTTCCTTGTATTTTCTTATCATGAAAGCACCCCCAGATATCACCATTGCGTATGCCTCGATTAACTGGACCACCAAACCACCCCACCCCCCCTTCCAGCACTATATTCCATTGTTCCTCATTTTAATAAAAAACAAACATCTTTGCTTACCATGGTTATGGATGTACATGAAATTAGATTATGTTATAAAAAAATTTTACTTTTATTTTTAATCTAGCTACTGAACCCAGTTTTGGCCTATTATGACAATTACTTTACTTTCCCACTCGGCTAAATCAGAATCAAGGTCCATATTCGAAAGTTGAGTGTGTTACGGTCTAAAATAAATTTTTTACTTACCAAATGCCAACTGAATCTCATAAGTAAAGAGTTATTTAGTTGCGCAAATTAAAAAAGAATCCCCAAAATCGGACAATGTTTGAGAAATTTATGCATGTTTTTGTCTAAATTCCATGCATTTTTAGCGTTAGGAGTGGCCATTTTAAAAATTACAATTTTCAATTGCCAATAGTAGAAAAGAAATTTATTTTATCAAGTAAGCAATTGCTTAGATATGACTGGGAATAACTTGAGTCACTTTTAGAATGATCACTTAGATTAAGCTGCGCTTAACTTACCATTGAGAAATGGTAGGGTTCATCAAAAAACCGATACTCGTTACGAAATTTGTAAATTCTGTGTTAATCCTTATAAACCCTCACCTACTGTAAAGAAGGTTAAAAACTAAAGTTCACACCTGTACCGTAATAAAAAAAATACAGAATATGTTAGCCTAGGCAGCACAGCAAATTATTCAATGTCTAAATAAACCACAAAAATTGGATATTGACTGAGTTCTGCTATGTTGAAAATGGGCCAAAAAGGCTAACAAAATGTAGTGTACGTACCCCCGTGTGGAATTCAGTAACACAAATGGTCATTTCAAATGAAATTATTGCCTTTTAAATAATAACATGGTGCTTCTTATCATCAAAGAAAAATAAATGGCTATACAACATCGTTACCATGTGATGCAGAAACAGTGATGTAGTGTACGTACCCCCCTCCTTGTAGTGTACCTACCCCCATGTTAGTTTACAAATGCCATGAAATTAAAATATCACTTGGTAAGTGAGCAACACTGGTCGTAGACAGTTTACTTCCTCAAAAATGTTAGGTTAAAAGGGTGTTTATTACAATTACACTTGTTTTGAGTGAAATATTAGCATTTGTGTATTGTACGTACCCCTATATTTGAATTTGTGCCTATTTTCAAAGTACGGCAGATATACACATGAATGCTACATGCTTTTTATTGTTTCTCTTTGAATTGATTTAGTAAATCAACAAACTCTCAGTAGATTCTTAGTTTAGTTACAAACCTGACATGTCATTGAAATGTATAGTGTGCGTACCCCTGTGTAGTGTACGTACTCCTGTGTAGTGTACGTACCCGATGTGAACAAATGCCATGAAACAAAAATATTAGTACACGGTAAGTAAGCAACATTTGTCACAGACAGTTTCCTTCTTTAAAAATGCTAGGTTAAAAGGGTGTTAATTACAAATACACAAATACATTTGTTTTGAGTGAAACATTAGCATTTGTGTAGTGTATGTACCCCTATATTTGAACATGTGCCTGTTTTCAAAGAATGACAGACAGAAATGCACATGTATACTGTACTTTTTATTTGTTCTCTTTGAGTAGATTTGGTAAATGAACTAACTCTATGCTATAAAGTACAAGTATGTTTACATACTGCTGTTCTCATGAACAATATTGATATTTCCAATCCAGTCTGACAAAAAAACAATGGACATTGTCAAATTTTTGGGCAATAAAATGCCACACAGGCCTTGGCTAGTACTTAACATCCTAGAAGACACGTCATGTGACAACTGGTGTTGCAGAGGCAGGTTCTCTATCTCTCAAGACAACTTGCAACAAATCAACAAGTAGGGGCAGCACAAAACTCGTGACTATCCCATACATTTGTAACTTAGTCAAAATTTGATGTTGATTGACTGTGCGTAGTGTNCCCCCCCCCCCCCACCAGTACCATTTTTACTGTGGAACACTGGTCCTAGTGTTGCATTAACTATTTTAACCAATTGGTAAATGTATTTGAAAACTAGGCAAATAGCACCAATAAAGTTTTTGAAAAAGGTACTTACTTGTCATTTTCTTTTTGTAAGAATCATATTGCAAGAGAGGAAGTTCTCATTATATTGTGTTAAGATATGCAATGTATCATCATGATTGATCAGCACGGTAATAACTTTTCTTACTTTAGTATGTGATACTTCTTCAATTTGATCAAGAACTTGTCAAATTAACAGCTACCTTATGAATTTCTGCATGGTAGAAGATGGCTATGACCACAAGTTGTAGTGTACGTACTCTTTTGTACAACTGTGATGCATTAGGCCATAAAATTTTATTCGGTGGTTCTTGTGCAAAAATATTTTAGATTACAAACTTAGAATGATGGTACTTTAAAATAACCCAGCTTTTACAGTTATATGACAACCTTCATTTTTCACCAAAAGTTGCCACCGAATATTATATGGACTTTGATTGTGATTTGCCCGACTAAGATGTCTCTTACACAAAATAAAGCGCTAGTGTACCCGGCTTTTGATTCTCGAAGTTTGTAGCAAATATTCAAAACTCCTTTCATTTTACATGCGCGCACCCAGCCTTCAATATGGGGGGGCTCGAATTCCTCAGGCTGACGTTGTGGACCTTTTGCGCTTATTTAGTGAAATTTTGTCCCATTTCTTGGACTTTTTGTCTCTCAGGGGCAGACTTTTTTGCCCAGTTCGACAAATGGGGGGGCTCTTGTGAGCCCCCGGCGGGGCCGAGCCCCCGCCCCCGCTGCGCGCAAGCTTTAAGTTAAACAAATCCTGCTCACGGTACTAGCAAGCATGAGCAAGTCAGGCAACTATGTAGAGAAATACCACTCATCAAGGATGATTTCCATTCTATAACACAGTAAGTGTTTTTACTGAGCTGAATCCCGTTTTAATATCACTCAACTGATACACCTCCGGTCATGTAACGGCCGGGCGGTCACCCGAAAACATGATTTGTATTCTTTTAACCCCATCCAAATGTCAAGATGACTTTTTGAATATAAAAGACAATATTGAGACAGTTCTTGAATTTCTCGATACTAACTTGCCACAAAGTCAGCTACCGTAATCTGATTTCACGACGTTAGCAAGGGATTAGCCAACTACGGTAGCCTACTAGAGAAGTTGTCAACAACAACGGACCCGGGTCGTCTCCAGCCTCGGAAACTATAGGTGATTAGTCCCAATCTTAGGAAAGTTACGTTTTAAGAACGAGCTAATGCTCATACCGTTTCCATCTGTGTACGCTTGAAATATAAAATCAAACTAGAAGTATACAAAGTGTCTCCCACTCAACTTAGTAGGCATACTCACCAAGCACTCAAGTCTGAACTTCACCGTAACGCTGTAAAATTGCACAATGAAACACACTCATGCAAACCGCACGTGCCCTCGTGCTTTGTGACGTTGTGGGTTGAAATAACTTAATGACCGCGTATTCTCGGGAGCGTAACTTTGGAAGGTATCGGGCGTGTCTTCGTTGGGCAAGGAGGTCCATTCAACTAAAGTATTCAGGCCCGTAGCCACCATTGGACAGGGTGTGCGGGTTCGAATTTCTCATGGAACGCTGGACCTTTGATATTGCAAAGGTCTATACACTGTATATATATTTTCCGTAAGGCCCTTGACGCAGCTTAAATTAGGTCGAAGGGAAATCTGTATACACAACGATGACTCTCAACTCTATGTTTCTGAGACGAGAAGAAATGACGCCGTGACGGTTGCTCGTAAACTGAAGATGTGACTCAAATTAGTCGGATACAGGGACGGATCCAGGATTTTGAGTAGTGCCGGATGGGGGGAACAGGGCAGACTATTAGCTACTAGATTTACCCCCTTTCAGACATTCGCACATTGGTACGAATTGAGTGCTACACACAGAAAAGCGTCAGAGTGTAACCTTTGTTATGGATCTGAAACAATACTTGGCTTTTGCTTATTTTTTAAAATAATGAGCTCGGAAAGCAATGGCTTTCGGTAAAATGCCTTGCGCATCGTAAAATCGACAATTTCTACTTGTTATTAGCAATTTCAGGGTTCTTAAGAAGAGACGTGTGACGTTTATCGTCCCTGGTGACACCTTTGTCAGTTATGATTTGTTGAGATATTTACCAATACAAGCTGGTCCTTGTGTGAGACGGCGATCGGGAACGATATCGTTACTTCTCTATGGCGATCGTGAACGCAAAAAAGCGATAGTGAACGCATATTTTTTTCTCTGCATCGGCCTGAATAGTCGTTCAAGTTACGGTATTATGTCGATAATTTTAGAATAATAAGGAAACTGAATTAGTTGATGGGTTGGTTATTACTAACATTTCATCGTTTTTTTCATTATTTCTAAGTGAGACTCTAGCCTAACAAACATAAGTGAATGCGTTTGATTTTTTTCAGTTGAACTGTAGCCACACGAGGAGTCCTTCAGGGTGTTAACGTCCTCGCCTCCAAGAAAGAGTAGTACAACTGCTGCATGTCACAACGGAGTGTGTGT
>NMRA01000407.1:0-64299 GCA_002633005.1 Phoronis australis | reverse complement strand
GTGTGTGTGTGTGTGTGTGTGTGTGTGTGTGTGTGTGTGTGTGTGTGTGTGTGTGTGTGTGTGTGTGTGTGTGTGTGTGTGTGTGTGTGTGTGTGTGTGTGTGTGTGTGTGTGTGTGTGTGTGTGTGTGTGTGTGTGTGTGTGTGTGTGTGTGTGTGTGTGTGTGTGTGTGTGTGTGTGTGTGTGTGTGTGTGTGTGTGTGTGTGTGTGTGTGTGTGTGTGTGTGTTGTGGAGCCTGGTTAAGGAACTAAGAAATTGGCTAAATATGACCACATGGCAATAAAATACAGTGACACTACAACAAAGCAAGACCTTTACCAGCCCTGTGATTGACACATTGCATGCGTCAAGAGTTTTTTACCAATATAGTAAAACAGAGCATGTAACATTGTGCTCAGGAACCAAGCTAAATCGATTCAGTGTCCTATCTGTGATCAATGATTCACGGAAAGAGTAAGCCTTATGGGACATTGCATCACAGCGCGAGGACACTCCTTTTTGTTGTGAATTTGGCATGCCATGCAAACAGTATGCCTCCTTCTACAGGCATAGCAAGCAGAAACGTCATGAATGAAATCATTAAGTCCACTGGTAAAGGTTGTTAAATCACTATAGTTTATTCAGATTTACAGCGTTTATGGTTTGTAGTTGTCTGATGTGATAACATTTTAACGTTTTGTTTTGAACCTTTTTTCCTCAAGTTTCTTGCTACATTTGTGTCATTTTAAAAGGATCTTTAACAGAACCAGTACATTTTTGTAGTGTTTAGATAGATTTAAATGGCCATACTAAGTGTCATTGGGCAATACTTACATACCATTATTCTAACCAGTTAGTATTTTAAAAGAAAATGCATGTCATTGATTATTGTAGAAATTGCTTTCATATAGTTGTTGATTTCGTGTGAGAGACTATTATACTATCAACCAGTCCTAAGTACATTGTCTATGATTCAGTGATGATTTAGTCTAATATTAATTTCCAAAAGTAATTCGTTGGAAATGTTCAATGGATTTGTTATGTTGATTTCCCTAAAGCAATAATTTTTTTTTGTTTTTGTAAGACCAATTTTGAAATAGGTGTGATAAAAGATTAATATTATAATAGAAATGCTATAATATTGTTGATTTCCTGTGTAAATCACTACAGTGTGTAGTTGAAGTGACGTTAATGACAACATGTTGACTACGTTTTTATAAAATCATAATATAGTATGTGTATTATAATTGTCTCAATATTTTTCAATGTTCATGCTCGTCGGCGTTTTGTCAGTGCAAGAAGACACGCTACTTAAATGTCTGGTTTTGGGTTTGAGCAACTGCCTGTAGTGAACTTACCGTTGGCGTGAACTGGATTTTTAAAGAATAGAAACGCAATCCACAATCAAGATAGACAGTGGATGAACAACAATCAGTTGACGATCATCTTCAATTCAAAATTTGGAAATAATTACTTTACACCATTACTAATTTATTTACGCTTCAAAAAATTACTTCATGCCGTAAATAATTACCTTACGCCGGCAAATAATTAGTTACGCCGCAAATAACTTTACGCCGTAAATAATTACTTTATACCTCTAACAAGAATTAACTTACGCACGTAATTTAACGCCGTAACGTTCACCCTTTTGGCCAACCATAATACATGGGCGGCGCAGCATCGAAAAAAGTGGGGGGCTAAAGCCCGCTCAGTCCCCCTTGTGTAGACCATGTGCGGCGTAGCACTGAAAAAAGTGGGGGCTATAGCCCCCCCCCCCAGCTCCCTATGGTGCGCCGCCCATATCGACGATAATGGTGTAGCAACCATGCACGTTCAATGCCAAGGAATGGCCCAAACCCTCTTCTAATCGTCTGCACGATCCTGTCATCTGCACAAACACCCCTCGAGCGAAATTGGGCCCTGGGGCCGGGTAGGACCCGATGATTACGTGAAGCGCTTTGAATTAGAAGCAAATTCAAAATTACTAGTACTAACTTAGTTATCAATGTAGTTCCAGTAGCTGCATCAATTTTGTTGTTGTTGTTTGTTGTTGTTTGCTGTTGTTGTTCATCTAAATCATATCTTTAACAGATAGGCTGGGGCTGGGCCTTTTCCTCGGGGGATTCGATCGAACCCCCCTGGCTAGGGGCCTGGCATTCCAAATTTGAGAGCTTGATACCTACGGTTTCCACGCATGTGCACTCTTTTATGAACAATTCCCTTGCCTTTTGCTAACTGCGAGTTTTATAAGCATGATCGATTTTGTTGTTTTTTCATCAATTAAAATGGATTTTTCATGAGGTGTTTTGCTTAAAAGGAAACTTCCGTTCCACTCGAAACGACGACCGACAAGTTCACGTTGCCATTACCGTGGTAACGTTCGTGCCTCACTCACGGCACTTGGAAATTGGATGTAGCCCCCAATTTGATTTTTCACATGGTAGAAAAGTTAACAAAATATTGCCTGAGGTCATCGATAGACTTTCGTTGCCTCTCATAAAAGCTGCGATGGGAAACGTGTTTTTGTGATTTCAGTCGCCGTTTCCCGACGTTGGCTGCCAGCCATTCGGTAGGATGAAATCGCAAGACCAGTATAAACCCGACTACGATGACAGCAAACAAATTTTGATTTAGATCCCTTTCTGTCATGAAATTGGTCTCAAATTGTTGCTTAGTCAAATTCGAAGTGATTTCAGGGCTGTGACAGAACTAACAGTTCATTACTTCTCAACTGAACCAAGTTCGTTACTTCTCAAATGAACCAAGTTCATAAAATTCCGGCCAGTTGACGCCTTTTCCCGAAACCCTAGTTATCATTTTCATTTTCATTTTATCATGTTTATGCAGCTAGTTTTATTTTTTTCACAAAAGTCGTAAAAGTTACATTTTTGATAGTCCTCGTTTGAAAGCAGATCAATGTAAAACTATTCCTAACACAGGGTTGAAGACTAAGGCATAAAGCATAGCTCATGAAAGTTCTATATCTAGTGAGCCATTTTTTTCGATGTGGTATTCCAAACATAACCACAGACGATCATCAATGAGAGCGAAATCACATGTTAAAACTTATGTCTGTTAAATTATCAGAAGCCATCCGCCACGAACACAATCCTGACCAAATGTAGTCAGACGATTTATATATATAATTCATCCAACAGACAATACAAGAAGCAATACATGAGGCGACCCGCTTATCAAAGACATTGTGTGCAGGCTGATGAGTACGTCAATACAGGCTTAATTATACCAATATGACAAATAGTTCATTACTAGCTTGCTATAGATATAGACTTACACATACGCGTCTAAAAAAATACGAGCACACGATTTTTAATGAAATGTAAATTTCATTAACAAAAGAAAATACATTAAATAATACATGTTCCTGCCCGCAAACCAAAGATATTACATACAAGGTGACAAAGTTTATTATTGATATATATATTAATCAATAATAGGATTTACATGTATGAAGCTATATTCATTTTACCGAGAAACAAACTTTGAATATGTTTCCTAATTTTTCAAATCACACAACCTATAACTTTAATTCCTTGAAACGTACCAAGTGCACCAAAATAACGCCTGGATGATTGTAGTCACGTGATCGTGTCGAGATTGCTGTAACGGGATTTTTGCATGTTTATTTATCCAGGAACATGTACACGTAGCTAAAAAGGGAGTTTGGGATGTCCTGTCAAGACCTTTTAGCCCGATTTTAGAGTCACGAATCAGGAATTTCGAATCTTTGGCGTTTGACAGCCAAAAGTAAATCATCAAGCTAAAATGTCTTAAGGCATTCTTTACGCTTGTTACAATTAACACTTCCATACAAGGAATTGGATTGCAAATCAATCTAGTCGAAATGTATTCCCAAATGATGCATTTTCATAGGCGGATTAAGGGGAGGGGTGTCAAAAGTGTGAGGAAACATTAAGTTTATTTATTAAGCAAGGTACCGGTAATTAACATTATACGGCCGAAACAAGATTTGACAAGGTGTGGAGTTTTAGATTGTGTGTGCGTATGTGTGGGGGGGGGCTCAGATCCGATTTCAAGTGTACCGGCGATTCAGACAACCGACGCAATCGTAACGGTAACTATAATGGCTTACCGGGTATTCATGCCGCTCCCGGTCGACATGCGCGTGATATCCCAGGCGCGCGACCAACAGTGGCACTGCGTACTAGCACCAAGGAGTGTAAACTCCTTGCTACCACTCCGTTTCTATCGTCTGCTCCACTGTGCAATAAAGAAAATTACTTCGTTTTTCAAAGTACACGGAAGCTGAGTGTCGATGAAGCTGCTGGTAACATGTCAATTTTAATTGAAACCTGAGTGAATCACTCAGAAACTAATAATTCTCTCTTTGTCATACATTAAAATTAAGACGATTTGCAAAACAAGCGCGGGGTTAATGCCAAAACGAAAAATGCATTTGGTCTTTAGGGCACTGAACTGAAGATTGTTTCAAACACAACAACTTTTGCTACAAACTGGTTGCACAAAATATAAAGTGTGAAATAAACATTGCCGAAAGAAGCAGGTTTGCGTGCGAGCGTGGACCATAAACATTCCTCATTCGGCGCTACACACATCCATAATCGCACTTTGCGTGATTGTTTACGCGACAAAATGTTGGGCTCCTAGATCCACCACTGACTTTCAACATATCATCAAATGGTGGAATTTTTTAAACAACTTCCTGATATTGCACCAACAAAATGCCCTCCACAGTTGAGCAACTTTTTTACATAACTTCTATGAATTTCCAGTAACAAACACAATTACGTGCAATACTTTTAATTTACCTAGAAAATAAATCTGAAACTAAATAAGGCGATCCAGATCCTCCCAAGGATACTATAGTTTCACGAAATGTAAAATATAAATAGGTAAATAAAACAACAAGAATGGATCAACTGAAATTTTCAGATGTAATAACTATATAGTGTTTGATTTTACTTTATTTCTGTTTCTGTTGACAAAGGACGTTATTACATCCGAAAATTTTCCATT
This sequence comes from Phoronis australis, assembly GCA_002633005.1. Classification (NCBI taxonomy): domain Eukaryota; kingdom Metazoa; phylum Phoronida; family Phoronidae; genus Phoronis; species Phoronis australis. Next base: position 59,299 of record NMRA01000407.1, on the reverse strand, counting down.
GTTTTATTTACCTATTTTAATTTACGAAATGTTCGACCTACAGAACTCGTTCTGTGTTATCAGCATGTGAAAATAAGAGAACGATTGTCTAGTACGCAACAAATGTTACATATTGAATAAAAAATAACTCTCAGTTAGAACTGAAATGCCCATTTTCAACCAACAAAACTATGCATTTTCGAAATCCTCGATGACCGAAAAAGCTGAATTCATGCCTTTAATAAAAGACCATGCAATCGTCATTTTTTTGTGAAAATTCTGGTTTTTGCGCTTTGCCTATGAATTTCTGAAAAACAGATTGCGGGAGATCTCGTGTTTCAATGATATGTACCTACTCTCCACACGCAGGCAATTGGGATTCAGATTTTTTTAGTTACCCTCAAACAACTGAGACTATCTTAACTTCCAAAGCCCTCATATTGACGGCCAACAAAAGTATTAGTTGAGCGATAAGCACAACAATGACACACGTTTACCTAGACCATGAAATAAGTGACCCACTTGGTACTTTATATGATATTTGCCCATTTCGCAGTTTGTACCCACTTGGTATTTGTTATTGAATTTGCCGTTTTGCTCGACCCAGTTGGTAGGCAATCGGCCAATTCCCATTTGGTATTATGTACCCATTTGGTACTATGCTAACCTGTGCCACTTAGTATCCGATACTCAGTTACACTTTGGGTATCGGAAATGTGTGTGTTATAAGTTGTAATTAAGGAACCCATTTGGCTCCTTCTGTGAAATATTTATTTGTAGAGCTGTGACCCTGAAATTCCCAATACAACTTAAAATATATATTATTCTTGTGGTTTTATTTGTCCCCAATAAGTGCGCAAAATTTCACCATGAGACAAATCCTACGCTAACATTTGGGGTGTTTTTACCCTAAGGCCTAAGCGAGCCTAACCCAAACTGTAACTAACCCGTCGATAAACAAACGAGAGCGCTCGGATGAGCGACACTTGGCGAAATTACGCAAATGTGTTCTATAATAATCGCACCAAGTTTCAGCTTTGTACGTCAAAAATTGCGGCCTGAAACCGGAAACAAAATGGCCGCTACGTCCGCCATTTTGAATCCGATCATGACCAAAAACAATAGGCTTCCAGGACTTTTTGATCTACACGTTGTGTGCAAATTTCGTGCGGATCCCCAATAAGTGCGCAGAATTTCACCGCGAGACAAATCCTACGCTAACATTTGGGGTGTTTTTATCCTAAGGCCTAAGCGAGCCTAACCCAGACTGTAACCGTGACTAACCTGTCGATTAACAAATTAATGCTCGTTGAAGTCAGCAGTGAAGCTGAAGAAAATATATTCCTTAATTCAAAGAGGGTTAATATTTACTTTTTAATTAAAAAAACAGTCACTTTGGTCTTTTGCCTTACTTGTTGTACGTTTTTTTGACTTCGAAAGTCGTACGCTAAACAATCGTGTTAGTTTGCGACCGTAATTGACCTATCGCAAGCTCCGCGCCCTTACGAAAAGTCACTGACGCCAGACTAACAAACAAGATGTCAGAGGCAAATATACTGTCGCTAAACGACGTTCCAGGTGGAATCGATGAGTGTGTTTGCACTTTCCGAAAACGCTTCGACAAAGACAACAGGCGATACTTTTCAGCTGAAAATCGTTCGTATGATTTGGGAATTCGTAAAGGCGACGATGAAAAAAGTGTTTGAGGAAAAGTATTTCGGAGCCAACGAAAATTCGATTCCCGCACGGGGTTCGCCACCTTCACCTGAAAATTGACAAGGCCACTGATGCGATACGTTCATGTAAAGCTGGGTATGTATCTTAAAGTCGAATTATCTGTACGATGCCATGATTTCAGGATATTTCGAACAAAATCTGCCGTCTGGTAAATTCCTGTGTAGGTCACATTCCCCGAGTAGGTCAAGTCGATAGCACTGTTTATACTTTTCTAATCTTCGAGCAAAATGCTTTGATTGAAAAATCAGGTTCATAGCTCAGGCACATAATCATCTTATCCTAGGCAAGCAGTTAGCTCCGATAGGTCTAGGGCTGTGTCCAAGTCAAATTAATGCATGGAATTGTCCGTAATTCAGTGCACCATAAAGGCCAATCTTCTGATGAACTTCACATTTCTTTGTAATTTTATAGCATAAAGGCAGCTTTCATTTAATTAAAACGTAGCATGATCACTAAGCTGTGGTATGGTAACAAAACATTACAAGTCTGGTGTAGTGGCAAACAGTGGCCATTTACAAAAATAACTAAAATTGTTTTTTAAAGCTTCATAAATCCAAGTACATGTGTAATGTTTCAACAACTACAAAATGAGCTCTCCCTAACTCTACAGGCGTAGTGTATACTAGAAGTTCTCAATAAGAGTAATTCAACTGTTTATTTTTTCGTGGCAACAGCTCGAATGAGACTTTGAGTTCAGTAGTGTCCCCGATCTCTACATGTGCCGATGGAATCTGTCAATTTTGCGGGCGAGAACTTCATTTGAACTACAGCCCACGGGTATATGAATGACAAAAATGTACCTCTGCTACGAAACAGAACGATGTCCATTATAGGTCAAAATAAATGAAAAATAGTAAAAATGTCCTTAAAATAACAATTTCCGGGGACTCCGCTGATTTTCGCTTGCTTCGAAATACTTTTCCTCGAACACTTATTGTTTCATCGTCGCCTTTACGAATTCCCAAATCATGAACGTACTATTCTCTGCTGAAAAGGATCGCCTGTTGTCTTTGTCGAAGCATTCTCGGAATCTGAAAAAAACACTCATCGATTCCACCAGGAACATCGTTTAGCGATAGTGTGTTTGCCTCTGACTGATTTTTTAGTGCGTAGGCTTCTGCTTGAGTACGCCAACACCATTAAAGTATGCGATGTCGCCAGTTTGGTCCATTAAAAGTAAACTATCCAAAACGTAATGTTAAATATCAAGAAACACAACGGAAATGCAAAACGGGAATAAAAATCGACGTGTTTCAGAAATGTGTGGAACTTTGTTGGCTTGGTGTCAGGTTGGTCATCACTGGGTGCAGACGATGGCTTGTGCCTTGTTACCGTGGAGACACTCGTTGTCCAATAAACATCGCCTGAGTCGTCACCTGATGAGTCCTGTGAAGACATTGTGCAAATTAAAAAGGCCTGTATTTGTCTTTACAACAAAATAATATTGATGTACAGACTTAATACATGATATGACTCAAAATTCAATAGGCTGAGACACACAACAAATGTAGGGCTAAGAATACTTTTTTTTTGGCAAAAAACCCAGTAAGAGACTACCTTGAAAACCAAAAGAAGCGATTTGTGTGCTTCCTCTTTCATTATTCGGTGGCTGAGTTTGTGGAAGAGTACTTGGTGTTGATGAGGAATTGTATGTGAGAGAAAGTTGACTGACGACAGTATTTTTAGTGAAAATCTACGAAGGACGTCCATAGAGAATCCTACACTCTTTGTCTCGGGATTTTTACGAAATTTCCAAGAGGTTTTGCCCATGTCATAAACCTGAGACGGGTGTAGGTTTTGTTTTCTCACGTGAATCGTAAAAACGATTTTTTGCCGAAAAACTCGACTTGTCTTAAACTTTCAACCCCATGACGTACTTTTTGTAAAAACACACTTGCGCAATGTAAAGCAATTCAGTTACTTTTTGTTGATAGGTTTATTTTAAGCTTAACAATTCTAAATTGCATACAGCTTTCGTAGCAAATATTCAAGTTAGTATATAATAAATAGTCTTTGAATTTGTAATATTAAAACTTAAAAAATGCTTATAAATAACAGTCAGCAAGGCTTCCCAGCGTGTGACTAGCACTGAATTGACTTTGAAACAGCACAGCTGGACAGTCTCGCCGCGTTTCTTGAGTTGGGGCTCATCTCCGTTTGAATGAACGTGTATATGGAATTCGCCGCAGAAGATGGGTCCATTTAAGAAGTTGTTTGCATGTCGTTCCAACTGGGAGTACGTACAGTTGCGACACCCGATTTGTCAATTATAACCTTGGCACCACGGATCTCGAAATTACTACATTGTTTGGTTGGCGCGCGTTTGTTTGTTTTAGTGTTTTGCAGACGATAAAATGTAAGGCGTATGGATGTCTACTTTGCACTACTTTGTGATTCGCCCATGTAATATAAAAAATTACGTATTAGGTGTTATTAACCAGTCGTGTCGTAACACATTCCAGGTCTTTCACTAAAGAGTTATACTTTGTACCTGAAAACCAAAATTCTGCTTGCCACGTGAGTTACAGCTTGCATTAGCTAAACTTTGCTTGGCAGAGGCCCCCTTCTTTCGCTCTTTCCGTATAGATAATCTAACATAATGCGATGCCAAAGTGTACTCAAAAAACGCCGCTGCCACGAACACCAAGCACACAGACATCCATACATCGATAGCCTGAAAAACACGAAAGCGCATCGTTGAAGCGCAAAACCCCTCAAAAAGTCAAATTAAGACAAATAAAACAACAGGCAAGTTTACGATAACTTTAGAGCTGTCTAAAAATACGGAAAAGTGGACATGAAAAAGGAACACTTAGTAAATATTGCTACCTGCTGAACAAATGAAAACTTTACGCAGAACGGCTTCTTAAGCGTATGTTTTGAAGCAAGGGTTTCCTAAGAGACTGTTTCAAAACTTTACATTTTTTTCAGCAGCTACAGACCAGAAAAACAATAAGATGATTTACATGTATGTCAATTCATCAATTGAAGAATTATTAACGCACTTTTATATACGCAACCTTGGGTAGCTGCGCTCTGACTCCTGAGGTCTGTGTAGTGATGGTGAGTACCGTAACGAGCCCAATGGTGACCCTGGCTGGAGCCGCTCTCACTTCGACGAAGAAGGACAACCAAGACAGAATAACAATGAGAAATGAAGGGACGAACACGTGTATAATGTAGAATCCTAAGTTTCTTTTCAGGAAGAAATTGACTGCTATGCAAGTAAACGTACCTGAAAATGAAGTGTTTATTTCAAGCGGCCGTGAGGCTCACGTTCCTCCCAAGTAGCCAACGTTTGATTAAGACGACCTACCGCTCTGAAATTGAACCCAACTTGTTCTTTATTCAGATGAGAAGTGATTTCTGGGATAAAAAAGTTGAGAGTTCGTTATTTCTTGGGACCGCACTCGGCGCTCGACATGACGCGCCATGACAAGCCAACTTGAAGATACTGGTCTCGGGCAATAACGAGTTGTCAGTTCACTCAATGTCCTGAATTCGCCCCCAGTTGGACTAAGTAGTCGGTTGAGACCAATTTCCTTGCGGTAAGTTGTCTGAATCAAAAGTTGTTTTTTTGTGATGGAATGTGAATTTACTCTTGCTTTAAATCCTTAAAAGAACATCTGAACGGACGGTGTACAGCTCGTCATTGATTTCGGCATGACTGTCATGACTGGCGTCGTCAGAGTTTTTGTTGTCATTGCCAGCGGCGTTGCTGGCACATGACATGTAGTTCAAGACGTAGCAGCCCTGAAGTATGTGGCCACTGTTTTACAAGTGGAAACTAGTTTACAAGTTACAGTGAAAACTATCATCACTTTTAAAATATTGACAGCTCTGTGTCCTAGGCTGATGAAGTCGTATTTTTGGGGTTTGGTGTTTCGATGACATGAGGACAATAGTTCTGAATCGCTCATTTGGCATTCAAATTTCTGGAATTCTATAAAAATCATTGTTAGATATGATGTATGTGTATCCCATTACACTATCGTTGGCGAGATCACTGATCGTCCATATTGTCGTATCCTTACGTACGTCACCTTTGAATTTGTGTCCAAAACCCACCGGGCTTTGATCTTTTTTATCTTGCAAAAGTGCACGATATACAGTTACAAAAATTGCAGAGTTGCTCTTCAATTTGTTTAAAACAGTTTTAAAGTCATGAAAGATATTACCACAGTAACCGTGCATTGGGTACACTTCTTTCTTACATAGAAAACGGCATAATTCGTAATCCAGTGCCTGCGACAGTCTTAACTACTACTAAATTTGCGGCCTTTTGCAAAACAGGCCCAGGACTATATGCTTCTGGCTTAAAAAAAATCACAAACCTGTGCTGAAAACCTGCGTACAGTCATGAAGTTCGATTTTATTCAAGTCCAAATCAAATTCCGGAAGTGATATTTTGCCGCTGTACTCTACTGCAGATCTGTTACTGTCGGTGTAATTGAACCAACGGAAAATTATATCATCCGTGGAATGACCGTCTGCGAACGAAATAGTGTAAGTACATATTAGTAATGCCCTAGAATCAACAGTCTTTTTATGTTGTTCGCCTGTCTGGATTTCTGTACAATGAATATAATTATTTTAATTTATGCTCGATGAAAGGCTGGTCCCCTCGCTGCCCCTCAGTCCGTCTCTGGTTCATTCCACATAGGAATTGAGATTGCGCTCCGGGTTAAGTCACAAAGTGTACGTAAAAAACAATGCCTCGGTAACGAGCCAGCCGCAAATTCAATGTGTCACTCGCGTCGAAGCCTTCAATATACGATTTGTGACCAATGTAACACCACATGCGCAATGATGCAATTCTCGCCTAAATTGTTTCATCTGTACGGTGTAACAGTTCAACACAAGTGGGCACAAATCGGTTTGACATGCGTACACTTTGAGGACAATGTAATTCAGTAGTTGCTACAGCGTACGTCTCGGCGTTCACTTTCTTTAAATTTCACGTCTCTGCTCAGCCAATTTTCACGCACAAATCGAAATTATTCGTGCTGTGATGTATGCCAACAGTAAGTTAACTAAAATAAACAACAGAACTAAATCACTTACAGCTCATCGCACTGAATGAACAGGTTTGATTGTCGACTGGGAAATACTCAAACTCCATTGGGCACTTCATCCGTAGGGACAGACTGTACAAGAAAGTGGAATACCGCAGTATAAGACGTAAATAGTGTTCGCAAATCTTAGCAACATACTTGACTAGTGAAGGGTGAATTACATAAAACGGTTGCGTTACTGCAGAACAACTTAGCCGAGACAGTTTTCGCTCTACACTTCTAAACACTGGAATCTAGTGGACCCACCTTTAGCAGTTCTGAAAACTTTGGATTGCGCGTCAATTTTCTTGGTATACAATCATAGTGCACAAATCATTACATTAGTATAGCACGACGTAAACTGAAAAAAGTGAGACAAATCTGGTCATTTCTTAGGAATTATTTCTCGATTTTTATTTTTAAAAAATAATTAAAATTGTGTCCAAGGACACACACATGCGAAGTCAATATGCATATTTTTAACTTGATGTCTCCATAGGACGCAAAACGCAGCCACGGAATCATCCGGATATGTAGTGAGCCTAAAATTTTACAAAAGCACCCAAATGTCTCGCACAAATCACAAGATCATGATTACAAAAGTTTTCAGTCGAATACATTCACCCACAATGGGACAGGTGAAATGTAAGTATTTTGCAACTCCAATTTTCAAAATGTGACTACCTCACTGTTTTGCATTCAGTGCTGTATTTTTTGCAATTTCGGGAAAATATTTTAATTTGTTTTGATGGAGGTTACCCGAAACTCAATTTTGCTTCGCGCATTTAATTAACATCCATCCTACCGTTGACTGTATATCACCGAGCCATCACTGCTCAACCAAATGACGGCGTTGACGTCAGTGATTTCATGTCGTTTTCCGTCAACCGCGTTAGCCACGAACAGGTCGGGGATCCAAAAATGTTTTATGTGATCTGGACCTATGTGGAACGTGCTGTTTTTGAGCGGAGAATCGTTGGGAAACCTAAGTCTACGGTCGGTCCACCTCTGCCGTAAGTATATGTCGAGATCATACTCCTGTAAATGTAAAATTAGCATTCTAAGTTTATCAAGTATGCCCTTTTGGTCAGAGAGGCACGGAAATGAGTCAAGTTAGAGATAATGTGATGCTGACACTTTGATGAAGATAATTCGTAGTTATTAGACTGTGAATGTCAATATTATCCATCAAACCTAACAAAAAATCTGTACGAGTCATTCAGTGCCAGTGGTCGTATAATTTACGCATTTCGAAGCGTTATCTATTTCAATGACAGACTGGCGAATCCACGACAGAAGGAAATTCAATTACATACCATCCTTATTTCATCGATCTTGTTGATGAAGATGATATACATATCGACGTCAATAACTACCGGGTCGGTACCTGGAGTATCAAAGAAAAGAATATGTAGTTAAAGGTATATAAAAGTGATTACAATTATTGGGTTGTACGTCCCCGGAGCCAGAAGGCTGAACCTAGATTTTTCCAGACAAAATTATTTCTTTGCTGTTGGCGGTAAGCTAGAGTTAGGTAACCATGATTTAGGCCAATTGACCGTTCGCAACTCTTCAGCATTTTTGAAACAAAAATAAAAGTCGTCAAAATACAAAATTCTACTTTTGCTTGTAAGTTCTTTACGATGCACAGCAGGCAGATTATTTTGATGTTTTCACCTATTGTCCCCATTGACAGTGAGTTTAATGGAGCAAGTTTGTTGGTGGATACATTGTGAATTTTCATACTGCATGCAAATTAAGGTCACCAATATTCAACATTTCTTACGTGTGCTAATACACTGTAACTGCAGTGCTTTGCAACACAGGAAAACTATTTTGACATTTGCACCCATGCTTCTTCGGTCAATTAGTTTAATGATGTTTCGATATAAAGTGCGTTTATTCTAACAAGGGGGCATACTACATGTATTACAGGGTTTTGGCTGCCGACGCATACCAAGTCCTCATGAAAAGTCTGAAAAAACATTCCCAATTCACAATCACTACTCATGATTACTGAAACCTAATTATGGTACATATTTTTAATCGGTTATTGCACAGCGAAAAAATCCCGGTATAGAAAAATAAGATCAAAAAACCCCAAATTTGATATTTTATCCCCAAAATTACTACTTCCCAGCAAGTGCTAGAAAAAATCTGACTACAGATTCAAACTGCACAAGCAAATCAGCTTCCTTGAAATTATTTTCAACGCATTCCCCAAAACAGCCGACAAACCTGACACACGCCCTTTATGTATATTTTAGGCACTACAAAATTCCCCGTGGCCGCAGCCTAACTGTTCAGTGCTACTAGCACCAATGTGAGATAACTATACCTCATATGTCTCAATCACCAAGACTGAGGTGGAAACAACGCATGGTCGCTCCGCTTAAACTATGGTGGCAGAACCCAAAAAACCTAATAACAGCACCTCTAAACTCCATGGCCGAACAAAAAACCCATGACTCAATGACAGGCCCAAGAAACTCAACTCTTTGGCTGCAGGCATACAGTAGCATGGCTCGACATTAACGGTAGTCCGCCTGCCCGAAACAACCAATTTGTTTGTACGGACAAGCTCACGGCCGAGCAACTTGTCTGACAGGGCAAGTTAATGAATTTTTACAAACTATAAAAATATTTGTTGTACTGATAACTCTCTTACTTAGCCTTCAGTGTCTGTGATATGCGGCGCAAATCGGTAAGGTGTTTAGATTATGCAGGAGCTGACTGGACGCGACCCGAGGCAGTGGCGGATCTAGGATATCACAAGGGAGGCCCAACATTTTGTCTGTAAACATTTGCTCAAAGCACGATTGTAGATGCGCACAGCACAAAATGGGGGAGGTCGGGAGGGGGGTGTGCCTCCCTCCCTCCCAGGAAATTTTTCTGTTTTTTCCTTTTAAAGGCAAGCATTTTCCATGATTCCCGAAGTATTATCCAAGAAAAAAGGCAAAAAAAAAACAAGAAGGTGTCAACCAGGAAAAACTGCAAGTACCACAGACTCGAAATCACGACCTAGCGGATAGAGCGCGCGTGTTTTACCACTGCACCACCACGATTTAACTCCTAATTTGATACTAAGAGACATACTTGTTTATGACGGGTCCACGAGCGGCTGAGAACACTGCGAGCCCCCGGATTTCCTAACTAATGCCATAGGGTTCACAGTGTTTTCCGCCATTTTTGTCCCGAGTAACACTTTCCAATATGGCGTCATATTGACAACGCGAGCTTCATGCATCTGAGTGGCGTGCGCCCGGTCTATGTGATGTCTATGCCTGAAACTCTGGGCATTTTTTACTGACAGATGCCAGTTGAAAGTCACAGTGATATTGCATTTCGCATCCTAGTGTAATGCATGCGCGAATTCTCGACACTGTAAACCATTTGCTAACAAAAGAGCGGGCGGACTACGAAAAAAAAAACAAAAAACGGGAGCAGCTATGTGAATTGCGACTTTGCGCTTATTTAGTGGACTTTTGTCCCATTTTCTCGGACTTTTTGTCTCTCGGGGGCGGAGGGCCGGCCGTTTTGCCCACTTCGCCAAGAACGAGCCCCCGAGCTCCCCCTGGGTGCGCTCATGTAATCAATTTCACAGTACTTCCATATTTTTTATATGTCGCTAAGACTTGTTGATGGCACCTTGGAGATACCTATTTTGAACAAATTCGGTTGGTCAATTGCTGAGAAATTATTTGTCAAAAAGTGACTTGCTTTTTTGGTACACCTGATATATGTATATTTAGCATACAGCTTTACGCCAATGATGCAAGTGTGCATTCACCCGAGATGATTCACGTTTTACGGTTACCCGGTATATGAAAACAAATGCGTATCAGAATTCAGATGAAATGAAAGGCTTTTTTAAGTCTTAAAAAATTGGAGTTCGCTGGCGTACTGTTGGCGCAGTGGTAAATTGTTGTCGATTGTCGACAAGATCGATTCACGATTAGTTATGGATAACTTCACAAAAAGGTTTTAAAAAGAATTCAAATCGCGCTACGATAGCAACAGACACTATGAACGAATGAGCGGTCAGAATTATTAGGTCCAAGTTATAATGTTACAACTTCCAGGGGCGGATCCAGGATTTTGAGTTGGGGGGGGGGCACAGCAGAGTATTAGCCAGGATTTTGCCCGTCAGACATTCGCAACCCCCAACTGCCACATGGAATCTGGACATGGCCCCCTTGGCCCCCACTAAATCCGCCACTGACTGCGTAATCTCTTCAAATCATAAAGCACACGTGACTAGACACGCTCACACATGGTATCAGAAACACCACGTGTATATTTAGCGTAAACGTTTCATTTCCTAAACACGCTCATACCCGGTAGCAATATCTCTATGTATTGAGCGTGAATGACACAAAGCAACGCACAAGTAATGCAGGGGCGGATCCAAGATTTTTAGTTAGGCGGGGGGCAGGGTAGAGTATTAGCCAGGATTTTGCTCGTCAGACATTTGCACCCCCCGATAGCCAAATGGAATCCGAGAGAGTTATAGGGGGGGGCATGACCCCCTTGCCCCTCCCCCTCTAAATCCGCCACTTAATGTCCCCGTACATGAATATTATCCGGAATCTTTTCTGCAAAAATACTCGAATAATCAAAGCTAATGATTTCACATTTTTGCCTTCATGCGATGAACTTTCAGAATCATTTGTGAGAAACTTGGCGTATGATGACTCAGTGACTCACCGGTTTGCGGATATGGTCGCATCATCTTGTCGTAATCTTTCAGCAAAATCTCCAGTAATCCATGCTGCGTTGTGCTGTTAAAATGAGTAAGGGTGTTGTTTACATTCTTTTTAAATAAACCACAGGACGTCTTTTGAAATATCCCTATTGATTCTGCTTTAAGTCTTCATCATACCTTGTCTTTCAATGTGATGGTTTCCATGTTTGCCGATGGGAACGGGGGACGAGAAACGGGAGGGATGGACCTGGGATAGTTACTGTATGTGTGTGATATCTGCAGTGGATTATGGAGCACTGGTTTTTCAGCAGAATGAAAAACAATGACATGTGTAAAGGTTTCTAGGGAAAAAATTCGCTCGGAGGAGAATGTCCTGCAACACGCATGTAAGGTGCTGTGTGAATGGGTGGGTGTGATATTCAAAGTGAAAAAGGACAGGTATGTTCAAATCCCGTTATAGGTTTTGACTATTGCTTGGCGACTTACATGTAGTAGTGTGAAAAAGTATACCAAGGAAATCAAAGTTCATTAATAAGATGAGTAAATGCATAACCTTTTTAATTTTCTGCGTTACAGAAAAACGCACTCCGCCACAATCCTATAATTATTTAAAACATGGGCATAAAAGATTTTAGTGAAATGGTCCGAATTTATCTGATTATTTATTTTCCAAGCAATGTCAGTTGATACTTTTGTATTTTTGTTATTTAGTTTTTCATTTCAATCCAACGCAACGCCTGCTTTAATTTCGGAAGTCTCCGAACTCCAGCATCCCGAGCGAGTGGATGGAAATTATGACATTCTTTCGGAATCAAGTTTCTTTCTGAATCCTAAGCATAACTGCACGCCACATGCAAGATACAGCAATAACAGTCTAATAACGGCGAAAACCTGATTTGGTGCTCCATCAACCTACAAAAACAACAATTGGGATGAAAAGTGACATTTTTTGAAGCAACATACATTGTAGTATCTTCATCGTAGCAAACTCTAAAGCTATTATCCAGTCTATAAGTTCAAATTATCGGATAAAAATGCACGACTGAGTCTGACTTTATGAGCAGATTTTTCTTAAAAGTCACTAAAAGAAATTCTAACATCCGGTTAATGCAAAAATCCTTTTTTGAATGGCCACTCTTTCGGAAACTCTCTTTGAGTGGTGCAATTTCTGGAAAATTCCAATAGAGGGTAACATAAGCATACATTTTCCAACTGAAAAGCAAACGTGAATGCTAAATCTGGATGTAAACCAATGTGCAAGCACATACATGTACACGCCTTGCATATTTCGTAAGAGACTGTGTTTGCCAGAGCGGCTACATTCGAAGTTACGCCTATATATTAATCGGAATTAGACGCACGCGCCTCAACACACACGTACCTAGGGTAAAAAAATAAAAACTTTAGGCTTATCTGTCATTGAATTTCTTAAGAAATGGTGACATCAAAAATATTTCTTTCGCAAAAATGTCATTCCGAAGTTAGGGGTTTCATAAAAAAGCTAAAAATTGAACGATTGAGTTTTGACCCCATGGGGAAATCTCTTGTGGAGTAGATGTGATTTAGTATCTTTTGCGCGAGTTGATGAAATTTTGTTAACGTCGACCAAAATACTGTTATTGCTTTTGGTAAAAGCATAAATCTTTCGTAATTTCCCGCTAAAACTATCAATAACTAAAAACAGAAATGACTGCAAGGCGATTATACAAAGCATGGATTTTCAGTAATTGCTCATAAAAATATCAGAAATCAAAAGCAGAATTGATTTCGATTATACCAATATTGATAAAAGTATGAATTTCTCGTAATTGCCAGGATACACACTGCTAATCGACTATATCACGAGGACACACTCTTCTAATTGACTACATGACCAGGACACACACTGCCAATTGATTAAATCACAAGGATACACACTGCCAACTGATTGCATTACTAGGATGCACACATACTTCCGAATGACTAAATCACAAGGATACACACAGCCAAGTGACTACGTGACCAGGACACACACTGCCCATTGACTAAATTACTAGGATACACACTTCCAACTGACTACATCACCAGGACACACTCTTCCAACTGACTACATGACCAGGATACACACATACTTCCGAATGACTAAATCACAAGGATTAACACAGCCAAGTGACTACATCTCCAGGATACAAACTGCCAACTGACCACATGACCAGGTCACACATTGTTAACTGACTACATGCCCAGGATACACACTTCCAACTGATTACATAGCCAGGATATTCACTGCCAACTGAATACATGACCAGGAAACACACAGGCAAATGACTAAGTGACCAGGATTACACTGAGCCAACTGACCACATGACCAGGATACAAACTACTAACTGACTTACATTACAACTACCAAGATATAAACTTCCAACTGATTACATAACCAGGTACACACTTCCAACTGACTACACCACCAGGATACACACTACCAACTGACTACATACCTAGGATACACACTTCCAGCTGACTACGTGACCAGAATACACACTGTCAACTGACTACATGCCCACGATACACAGTACCAACTGACCACATGATCAGGACACACACTTCCAACTGACTACAAAACCAGGACACACTGCCAACTGGCTTCATCACCATGATGCACACCACCAACTGACTAATATATTTTATTCAGGTGTAGTTCAAAATAACTACGAACGGGTTCGTCTAATTTCAGGTCTATGGAGCAAGTGATTTCACAGGGGCGGATCCACAATTTTGAGTTAGGCCGGGCCACAGCAGAGTATTAGCCAAGATTTTGCCCGTCAGACATTCGCAGCCCCCAACTGCCACATGGAATCTGGGAGTGGTCACGATGAACAAATGGCATATTAAGCAAAAAGCTAGCATTTTATGATGTGAAATATATGGTAATTTCCAATTAATAAGAGTGCATAACAATTAGATTATACATGTACACTGTACATAGGTGTCAAGCAGATTGGTGAATTGATTTGTACAGACTGACCGGAATGAAGTCGAAGCTAGAACTTGTACTAGAAGGAAGAATGTTTATCAGTAAGACGATAAAAACCAGACAGTGAAAACTTTTAAAACACAAGATCCATTGGAATCTTTTAGGGGACAACTGAATTTGTGTTATTTCGTATATTTTTGAAACTAAAAAAATTGTCAGGTTAATTAGTCCGAGGAGTTCATACAAAATGTTGGTGAAACATAGTAGACGACCTACTCAGTCTCAACTAATATCTATCGAATTTTAACTTGCTGCATTCAAACCAACATTTGATGACGATGAAATTGGTCTGAAATTGTTCCTTGGTCAGATTTCGCAAGAGCTATCGCAATGTATTACAAGTAAATCACGCTAATCCTTCGTCAGATTTTTTCGTTTGCGGAACACATCATAGCTGTAAATCAACTACATGTATTTCTGAAATCCTATGTCCAGAACACGACATCCCGCTTGGTTACCCCAAGTCACTACAAGGGATAAGTAGTCAGTTGGCGGTAGGTACCCTCTTGATAGGTAAAAATTCGCGCATAAGAAGCGATTTAAGGCGAGGGACAAGCACACCTACGAACAGCACGCGCATACACGAACGCGCGGGCATGCGTACCTGAAAGCAAAAAGGATGACACACAAAATGTAATCCTAAAATTTGATTCTAACACACAGAATGCAACATTCCAGTTAACGAATTATGTCTGCGGAAATCCCGCGTGAAATGCTTATATTTTAAGCAATCATCTAAATAAGAAGAAAATAAGTTAGGTCAAGTTGCCGTGTGAAATAAAATAATAAACTATTGTACGCGAAGTCTTGTGAAACGCAGCACGAATATAGATGTCATCAAAAATGTATTAAAAACGGATACTCATAACCGGAATCCCTACGTCATCCAAAAACAAAAAATATTCGGAAATTCCAACGTACAAAATACAGGCACCGCAGCGAAAAGCATTTAACACTAGCGTTACTTTCAACGGGACGTCCCGGATATCCAGACACAAAATTGTCTCCAAACAAGAGGCGCCTACACTAATACTTGCATCGAGAACAATTTGATTCTAAACTATTTGCAACCGTTTTCAGGGTATGAGATCAAATAAACAAATTCGCGATTACTTACACATCAACTTCAGTTAGGCACATTAAAAGAATGCCGATACGGTACACATATCTGTAACTCCTGAAAGAAAAAGCGCAATGTAAAACATTTTTGTGGTACTTGAGCCTATTTATTTTTTTTCTGCAATCAGTACCCGAAAGCCCAGCGTCAGATTAACGTGCTAATTTCCACAGGAAACAATAGTGTTGAAGTGCAGTAGTTGAACAAGTTTTTCGCCCTAATTTGAAACTTTATGGCAGTGATGGACTTAGTTGACATAATAAAAGATATAGTTACATACTTAGGTTGTTTCAGTTGAATGCCG
Organism: Phoronis australis; assembly: GCA_002633005.1. Classification (NCBI taxonomy): domain Eukaryota; kingdom Metazoa; phylum Phoronida; family Phoronidae; genus Phoronis; species Phoronis australis. Next base: position 43,390 of record NMRA01000407.1, on the reverse strand, counting down.
AGATAGTGTATTGATTGATGAGCCTCCCTAGATCAGCGTTCTTGTATCAGGAAACAGGTCGTCAGTTGGTTCGGTGAGTAGTACAGCTGACTGAGCACGTGGTTATATTGGCATTTGAATGCTGGCCATTGACCTAACGACTGACTCTCACGATAACACGTCTTGATATTATTATGTTTGAAAGGTTTGAGAAACTGAATTAATATAGACAACGTACATTACGAAAGACATCGTGGGGGATAAACTCCGGGATAACACGTTAAAATGTGACATGTCTGGGTACAATGTAGAAAAAAGCGTTGGTACACTAAATAATTCATAACCGTCCAATTAGTTCCCTTTCTTCATTAAATATTGATTTAGTTAATTTTACTATTGGGATAATTATTTTTCTGATTCTTAGGCAGGGCGCCCGCATGTGGGAAATTGCCATCCGATTGTCCGCTTGCTCAATTTAGATGATTGTTCTGAGATCTCACACACGTCAACTGTATTTGTTATTTCGATGATTACACGTATGTCCTCTTCAGATACCGTTTTGTGCAATATATAACACACCTGAGATCGTGCTACTGACACCCGTATTTTAGTCAAGTCTACACGAATAAAATACACTTCCGACAATCCCAGTCAGTAAAAACGGACTTCACGGACATTACGTAGAGTGGGCCTGTGCTTGGCTTATTGGTGTCTACAATTATTTACAAATGCCAATTATTTTCTTATGTCCATATCCCAAAATTTTCGTTTCAATTATAGTTTTTACTTACTTAATAAATAGCATTTTCAAACACCCAGGCATGTCTTATTTTACACCGCAACTTAGCTAGTAGCATAATCTAGGAAAAATAGATTCGGATACACTTGAACCTAATGGATTAAACATAAAAACTTCTTAAATCATATCTTTGAATTTTTTTCCCGCAACAATGTATCATATTCATTACGCCACATCTTAAATGTCAATTGTCATATAGTGTTTGATTTTACTTTATTTCTGTTTCTGTTGACGAAGGATGTTATTGTATCCGAAAATTTCAGTTGATCCATTCTTGTTGTTTTATTTACCTACACATATTGAAAACTAAAAAATACGATATTAAAAAACGAAGTACAATAACAATTTTTTCCATTTTTGTCACTTTCAGAGTCATTTCTAAGTAGTTAAAGACCTCTTTATACTTATTATAGATAGGAACCTGGAGATTTGACCCGTGTATAACCCCCCGTCGGATGAGCTTTCGTCTAAGTAGCCGAAGTTGCCATGTTAACGTTTATTAATTATTCTGCGTTCTGTTTCAAACTGAATTATTCTCACCCTAACCAATGCTTATATAAAACTGAAACAAAGTCTGTCTCTTTACATACAATTTGTAATGCCTTTGGAGTATTCGTGAGTGCAAATGTTTTGAGAAACCAGCAATGCAATGCGCCACCGGCTTAAGATACAATAAAGGTAATTGACCGTGCACCAAGGCCGTGTGAGCGCGTGCTAATTCAGTGTTTGCTGTCAGAAAGCTGTTGTGAAACAATAACTCGATTTTATATGCTATGGTCACATGTTACGGGAATCATTATTTAGATATACAAATACATTATTCAAATCATTGTTGCTCTGAGGTGGTGGCGTGTTACAACTATTATTAAAATCTCTAGAGTGCCGTTTACACTTCAAAAGTTGACACGGATCACCTGACACGGAACGAGTTGTTCCAGTATGTAAACGGGATTGACACGGAGCAAATTGACCCCGCGGTGACAAATTTTGACACCCGTTTGTGAGGTAGAGCAATTTGCGCCCGAACATCTTGCTCCGTGTCAACTATATGTCTAAACGCGAAACTGGGGCAAGGCGGAAAGGATCATCTCTACTGCGTTTGCCTAATGACCTACGTACAGGTTCTTTGTCTCTGCAACTCGTCAATTGTAAACATGCGCATGTGCGATCCAGTCTCTCCAGCCTGCAATTTCCGTCTTGCCCCTATTANACGAGTTGTTCCAGTGTGTAAACGGGATTGACACGGAGCAAATTGACCCCGCGGTGACAAATTTTGACACCCGTTTGTGAGGTAGAGCAATTTGCGCCCGAACATCTTGCTCCGTGTCAACTATATGTCTAAACGCGAAACTGGGGCAAGGCGGAAAGGATCATCTCTACTGCGCTTGCCTAATGACCTACGTACAGGTTCTTTGTCTCTGCAACTCGTCAATTGTAAACATGCGCATGTGCGATCCAGTCTCTCCAGCCTGCAATTTCCGTCTTGCCTCAATTAGTGAGTCTGAGTGTGTGTAAACGGCCGCCTGCCACCTGGTCAATTTGCTCCGTGTCAGTTGCGCCGGGCCAAAAGTTGATGTCTAAACGGGACTTTGGTATATTTACACCGACCTCTTGTCTATTTACACTGTCACGACGAATCGGTCTATTCTCCGGCCATCGCCAGGTGACCCCGCGTTTTTAGAAGAACGTGCGCGGATATGCGGTACACTCATGGTCTGATTTTTTGTCCGAGGCAGGATTTGAACTCACGACTTTTGAAACAACAGATGATTTGAGTCCTGCACCTTAACCACGACACCACGGAGTCATCCATTTACTTATTATATTTAAACCTTCCCAAGTAGACTAAGCCAGGTGTCTCGTGGTTGCTTGGTTGACGGATGACATTGCCTTGTACTTTCATGTACATGCCTTCCTTGATCTTTCTCTTGGTCCAACCTGTTTCACTGTCAAGTTTTCGGATGTTATTCCACTGGATATTGTGTTGTTTTGACCACATGTGTTCTGCTACTCCAGGCCCGCAGGAATGAAAAAGGGGCACAGACCAATTTGACTTCGCCAAACTACCCCCTTGCTATCGCCACCTCCCTCGTTCTCTGGATGTCACCATATTTGTACCGACCCCCCTACGTCCGCCATAGATGGGGATAATACCGAGGATGCAGCCATCAGGATTTGAGTAACCGTGAACCAACAGTTTCACGGAGAGTAAGAACTGGTCTAGGGCCCGAGCGCACTGACGGTTAGCTGGGAGATGCCTGAAGTAACTACAGCTGAGTTCCAACCGTTGATTCGTACTTATTCCTTTGGACTGGGTCGAAGGTCAAGGTTCGTTTTTATTATGATCTGGTTTCGGGAAAATTTCATTTTATTATGGCCATTCTTTGATTAGTAATTTTTGGAAAGGTGTGGTCCCGAGGTGCCTGGTATGAGTGCCTTTGTGGCCGTTTCAGAATCCCGTGATAAAGCACAGCCCGAAATCCAGTTTCTGGTTGCAGGGGGAAATGATACAGAGTGTGTCCTGAAAATGTATACACCTCAACGTCTGGAGTTAAAATTCAGTTCCCGTGGGTAACAGAGATTCTACGCAGGCCTACTGCACGGTTACACCTTATTTTTAAAGTGGGTGTGCCTGTGATGACGTGCTCCGTGCATGCGAGCAACCAGGGGGGGGGGGGGGNAGGGGGGGGGGGCTCGAGTTGGCAAAAAGGTCCGCCTCAGAGAAACAAAACGTCCGAGAAAAACGAGACGAAAGTCCATTAGATAGGCAGGATTCGGCGTATGCACAATTCATAGCCCTGAACGAACCCGGTATTCGGTTTTCTTTCTTTAGTAAAATATCCCCATCAAAAATTCGAGTCCCCCATATTTTAGGCTGGGTGTGCTCATGCCGTGTGTGTAGTATGCACGGGAAATGCAAGCATAAGATTCAGTTTTGAAGAACAAAAATTCATTGCGCAATACTACTGGAAAACAAAAACATCAAGGAAAAGTTCAAAGAGAACCTTTCCAAGTTCGATGACCATTAAGTTTGATTTTATTTATTGAAGTACTTAAACTTCGTTTTCGTTATACAGTTTGCAAACTTAAACCCAGTAATCTAGTTCCTAAGCCAAACAAAATTATTGTTATTTGAATTGTGAGAACATTTTAGGACACATTGTTGAGCTGTCCGAAATTCATCAGTTTCCTTGAGATTTATTTCTGATACACAAAAATCGTTTAGTGTACTTTTATATTTGGGGATCTGATGATAGATCAAATTTTCCAATGCCTGCCTGCAATTAACTTCATTGAAGCATTGTCATTTCTTACAAGATTAGCTCCTAATTATCAAAAAATCATCTCTCAATCAATCCTCTTTCGTGGATACATAAACGTGTAATTCAGAAACCAACAATCAAATCCATGAGCAATGCATTTACCTTGATTTAAAGGAGTGCCAGAATATGGTCTGACAGTATTTTTAATTGTATTGTTTTGTTTTATTATTCTGTTCGATTGGCATGACCCCTGAGTTAAGTACAGTGATGATGTAATTTGTTTACTACAAAATAGTGTGTAACTTTCTAGAAGACTGAAGTCAGAACAGTGATGATGTAATTTGAACAGTGATGATGTAATTTGTTTACTACAAAATAGTGTGGAACTTTCTAGAAGACTGAAGTCAGAACAGTGATGATGTAATTTGTTTACTACAGTATAGTGTGGAACTTTCTAGAAGACTCTAACATGGCAGTGATTAATGCAGTCTGGAATATTCTAGAGACTAGTGCATGTTTGTAGAATGATTGGGTAGGTTCCAGAAAGTTCTGGTATGTGCTTGAATTGATGAAAAGTTCCAGAACAATGCATTAGGCTATAAATACACAAGCACGGGTTTGTGTTAGTCAGATTAAGTCAGTTGAGTCCAAGGAGATCAAGTCCGTTCAAGAGAGATCAAGTCAGTTCGTCAGAAGTTCAAGAAGGTTAATCAGGAGAACTACAGTTGAGTTGCAGTGAAGAGAATCAGCAGTTAGAGCGAGAGTCAATCGAGAGCCAGCTATAGAGATAGCAGGTTACTGAATTAACGAGTGTAACAGTTGCTGAACGTGTCTCAGAGGTTCATCACAAGTCAAGGCTTCGCAGCACTGGCTGGAGCATAAAGAGACATTACGTCGGACGTTTTGTTTGAGTAGGCTTGTGAACGTACGGTCGGGATTAATAAAGAATTAACTCGAACCAGTCTTCAGTCAATCTTCGCACCGAAAGCTATTAGCACCGGTCTGTAACAACCTGCGCCCACCCACACACGGGGAAAAACGTGACAAGGAGAATGCCACCCGATTTAATTAGTCTTTTTTTTCCTGTCTTAATCGGTCTATATCCACATTGCCTTGCAGGCGGTCGACCTTACATTGCAGATAAGTGTCGCGTTAACCTGAGAGGAAGGTGAGAAACGACGCAGCGACGTCAGTGGTTCATTTGCAGAGTTAATGCCGCTATGTTGCGGTGCATCGTTCCCGCTTGTCCGAACGATGCAGCTGCGAGGAAAGCTGGTATATCGTTTTTTCGACTTCCTCTTGAGTCCGAAGGAAGTGGCTCGCGGTAGTGAAGAATTAAAAGTACGCTGTAAGTAGCAAGTATGAGGCCGTGAAACATCTCCGTGTCTGTGGCCTGCAGTCGTCGCGGGACAGTGCCTGACGAATGTCGGCTTACCAAATAACTACATGTATCCATACGTTCCGTTGTCTGAGCTTGTTCACGGCACCTCTCTAGTATTTCTTCATCACTGTATTCCTGTTCGAAATGATAGCCTGTGAAACTTAACGATCCACCTGCGAAGTCTTCGTTGGGTTGAGCTTTCGTCTAAGTCGGGATTGCCAGTTGCCATGTAATTGGCGTTTATTACTGAGCGTTCTATTTCAAAATGAGTTATTCTCACCCTTATACCAATACTTATGTCAAACTGAAACAAAGTGTGTCTCATTAGATGCAATTTGGAATGCCTTTGTAGTGTTCGTGAGTGCAAATGAAGTCAGCAATGAATAAATCACTGCGTTAACGGCTTTATGTGTAATAAGACTGTTGACGGGGCACCGAGGCCGTGTGAGCTCCTGCTAATTCAGCTGACAGAAATTGTTGTGAAACAATTCGATTTCTATACCACGGCCAGGTGTTAGGGAATCTTTATTTACATTTACATTATTCAAAAAATGAGTGTCAATGTAAAACTTCTGCCGTCACGGTTCTGTGGCCAAAGCGGAACCTAACTTCGCGGCCCCCGACGAGTAAGCAGATTTGCAGTTTCGTGGCTAATTCACCAAAATAATCACGTGCACTTTACTTCTTTGGCTCACTAGTATTTCTTGACTGGAAGTTTAGTTTTCAACTTTAGATGGTTTATGTTCGTGATGTCTGATCGGCTTGCGAGCCACTGGCCGGGATAACGAGTGGTCCCGCCGGCCGCGACGGTCCTGATCGGGCTCCGAGCCACTTGCCAGGATAACAATCGTTTTCTGTGTTTAGAAAATAACAAGTCTAAACAACACAGATCTAGGTTCTCCTGTCTGTATCTCACGGAAAAATACTTAGAATTTATCTCCAAACAGACCGCAAACTCCTGGTACGGACCTTATTAGCCTGCCGAACTTTGTAGGCTTCGGTGTGTCCAAACACCAATAAATCCGTAACGGCGAAATAAAACAACACGTTTTTATAAGAACTCGGTGTATTTTTAAGGGTGTTACATCGAAGTTTGATGATATATTGGTGTTAAACGATGAATTCAAGCAATAAGCTGACACCACTAATCCGTGTTGTGAACTGCTGAACAGACTGCCTGTGAAACAAATTAGGTCATTGGATAATTTCAACAACTCCGTCTGCCGTCAGGTGTCAGGTAACGCAACCGTACGATCTAAATTGATACAAATTAGGTTGTTTTTTTCGGTGGCATGCTCCTCCTTTAATGACTTAATTCCTTTTTGATCCCCTGTTAGTGAGTTTAAACAACAAATCGTGTGCCGAAGTAAAAAATCAATGCATTTATAATTGTCATTTGAATTATGAGTAAATTTTTGGGAAGAGTTCAAATTTCATCAATGTCTTTGAGAGTTATTTTAGGTAGGCAAAAACGTCCAATGCACTTTACTATTTGGGGAACATAGTCTAACAGGTTATAGTTTTTTTCCATAATCAGGCTTAAGCTTAATTCCCTGAGTCGTCATCATTTCTTAAAAGATTATCTTCTAATTCTCAAAAATCATCTATTAACCTGTCGGTGTTCGTAGATACATAAACATGTAAATCAGAAACCAACGAACTTGTTGATCAAAACGGAATGTTACAAGCAATTTCCGCATGCATGCTCGTAGATTTTTGACGGGTAACCGGGGGAAATTGGAGATTGGGCATTCATTCATCTGAAGGTGTATTTTTGCTCATTTCCGAGGCACCTATAACTTGACCTCAAAAAATAACGCTGAAATATTTGTTTATTATTGCGAGTATTTGAGTACACTCGTTCGACATGTACACGGTCACCTCAATGGTAGCCTCGACAGCAGTGTTTTCCACATGAGGGAATTCCTTACAAATAACTCATAGTAACCATTTTCAAAAGAGAAAATAATTTTGTGATAATATGGGAAACAGTATCGTTATTCTATAACTAACCATCGGAAATAGTCCTTTTGTGTAATTAACAAATAGCGGTCTTCACAATCTTTAAAATTTCTGACTCCCTGTCGATGGCGGTCAATCCTATTGTATTTTTTCACTTTTTTGGTTGTTTGGGTCAAATGTCTTGATACTGCTGTGATGTGCACGAATGTTTTGTTTTTTTGATGGAATTTGGAATCACAACTTCTCACGTGAATACGTGGCAGTGTCGGATTTACATCTATAGAGGGACAAAGGGACATTTCCCCGAACTGCTCCACCAAGAGAGGATCCCGTCTGAAATGGGACACCTTAATTATGAAAGGCTAAACATTTCATTAAGCTTGGAAAAGAGTGACAGTTCATTCCACCGTCGCGTTGTCACAAGACGATGAAGGAAGTGACCTTCTTCAACATGAAAGTCGGTTTCATGATTTTACAAAAACAGGAAAATAGACGTATTCGAGTACAACATTGGTCCCTCTCTCCGTGAGCGGACCCTTAAGAAATTGTCAATAAAAGTTTAAAAACTGTGGCCACTTGAATGTCACCAACGGCCTCCTTCAAGGCCCCTCAATATGAAAATATTTATAATTTCAAAAACCAAAAATGTGCAGCAATTGATGATATCTGTCAAGTCATCAATTTGTCTCAGGTGATATACAATTCGAGAAAAAAGCGACAGTTGTCTCCGTTATCCCTTGCCAGAGAGGGGCCTCTGGAAAAATACGGTTTGTCGTCGCAAAATTGACTTATTGAATTTAAAATTCAGGAAATTAATACGCTTTACAAACGTTCTCGATTTTTCGAAATATATGCACGAATCATTATGTGCACGTTTCAATGGCGTTTAGACGACCTGTGCTGCTAAAGCGGATACCCAAAAACAATGTCCTGGTCAGGGACCTCAAAACGTAAACCATGCGCTGATACAGAGTTGTTAAATGTTCTCTTGAATTTTCTCTCTGTTATCCGCATTTAGAGTCTTTCTTTTCTCAACTGTCCCCGCCCCACGCGTATGTCGGTTGCCACGGTTTAACTGTGACGGCTGAATTTTTTTTTGGGGGGCGTGCCCACCCCCGCCCCCCCGCTTCCTACGGCCCTGTACTCCTGATGAGGTATTACCCTCTCTACAACACCTCCTATGTTCAACAATTCTCGTCTCCAGTGGTCTTAATGTTTCACCGATATATGATTCACCACATTCACATGGATTTCATAGATGACATTTTTCTGTTTCCCATGTCAGTTCTTGGTTTAACTTTTGTCAGTGGCAGACCCAGTGTGTCTGAGCTGCGGTATACTGTTCTTATTTTAAATTCTTTACATATGCGTCCTAGCTTCTCGGTTATTCTAGGTATATATGGTAAGCACAGTCTGTAGTGGGCGTTCTTTTGCCACTTTCTCTTTTCTCTGCGATGTTAAAGCCGACTTGATGAAATGCCTTGGGTAGCCATTTCTTTCGAATGTCTCCGTCAGGTTGGTCATTTTTGCTTGGAGTGCTGTATCACTGCAGATTTCTTGCCATCTTGATGCAAGGCATTTGATTATACCCTTCTTGACTCCTTTGGTGTGGTTGGAGTTGAAGTCGAGGTATCGTCCTGTGTGGGTCTTCTTATAGTAGACCGCCTTTTCTAACTGTCCTTCAACACAAGTCACTAGTACGTCTAGGAATGGGAGACTGTTATTTGTCTCTTCTTCCATTGTGAATCTAATTGTAGGCGCTATGTTGCTCAGATGGTCAAGGAACTCTGATGCTTTTTCTGAGTCTTGGCTGAATGATGTGATCATGTCATCAAAGTATCGTTTCCACATCTTCGCGGGTCTGTTAGCTGAGCTGAGAGCTGTTTGTTGGAACCATGTACAAGTTACCTAAGACTGGTGATAGCGGTGAACCCATTGCCATTCCTAGTGTCTGCTCGTAGAACTTGTTTTGGTATTGGAAGTAAGAGAAGAACTGCTCTCCGTGTAAATACTCTGAATACACGTTTGAATTTATGTATCTGTGTATGAGTAAGCAAAGCCTACGATGTACAATAAATGATATTATTATTTATTTATTTATTTTATTTTATTAAAAAGTCAAAACCCTAATGACAAGTTGATCGACACATTCCTCTTGACTTAAAAGAGCATGCCACCCAAAAAACAATATAGGTTTGTATCAATTTAGATCGAGTGGTTCTATTCCATAGCGACACGTACGGTTGCGTTACCTGACACCTGACGGCAGACGGAGGTGTTGAAATTATCCAATGACGTCATCGGTTTCACACGCAGTCTGTTCAGCAGTTCACAACACGGGTTACTGGTGTCAGCTTATCGCTTGAAATCATCGTTTAACACCAATAAATCATCAAACTTCGATGTAAAACTCTTAAAAATACACCGAGTTGTTATAAAAACGTGTTGTTTTATTTCGCTCTTACGGACTTATTGGTATTTGGACACACCGTAGCCTACAAAGTTCGACAGACCAATAAGGTCCGTAGCAGAAGTTTGGGGTCGGAGATAATTTCAAAGTATTTTCCGTGAGATACAGACAGGAGAACCTAGATCTGTGTTGTTTAGACTTGTGATTTTTTGAGTTCTAATCACAAAACGCTTAATTATTAGCCTGGCCAGTGTCTCGGAGCACGATCAGGCTCGTCGCGGCCGGCCAGATTGACTCGTTATCCCCGCCAGTGGCTCGGAAACTGATCAGACATCACGAACATAAACCAGCCAAAGTTCAGTGGAAACTAAACTTCCAGTCAAGAAAATACTATACTAGTGAGCCAAAGTAATGTGCACCTGATTATGTTGGTGAATTAGCCACGAAACTGCAAATCTACTTACTCGTCGGGGGCCGCGAATTCAGGTTCCGCTTTGGCCACAGCACCGTCAGGGCAGAAGTTGTACATTGACAATCATTATTTGAGTAATGTAAATGTAAATAAAGATTCCCCTAACACCTGGCCGTGGGATGGAAATCGAGTTGTTTCACAACAGTTTCTGCCAGCAAACACTAAATTAGCATGAGCTCACACGGCCTCGGTGTCCCGTCAATTAGTTTTATTGCACCTAAAGCCGCGGTAACGCAGTGATTTATTCATTGCTGGCTTCTCAAATCATTTGCACTCACGAACACTCCAAAGGCATTACAAATTGCGCCTAATAAGACGGACTTTGTTTCAGTTTTATATAAGTATTAGTTAGGGTGAGAATAATTCATTTTGAAAAAGAACGCTCAGTAATAAACGCTTACATGGCAACTCGCAATCCCGACTTAGGACGAGCTAGAGCTCACCAGTCCCGACTTCGCAAGTGGATCGTTAAATTTACAGGCTATCATTTCGAACAGGAATACAGTGATGAAGAAATACTAGAGAGGCGACGTGAACAAGCTCAGACAACGGAACGTATGGAGTTATTTAGTAAGCCGGCATTCGTCGGGCACTGTCGACGTCTGCAGGCCACAGACACGGAGATGTTTCACGGCCTCATACTTGCTATTTACAGCGTACATTTCATTCTTCACTACCATGAGCCACTTCCTAAGCATTTCGGACTCTCGAGGAATTAAAAAAACGATATACCCGCTTTCCTCGCAGCTGCTTAGTTCGGACAAGCGGGAACGATGCACCGCAACATAGCGGCATTCACTCTGCATATGAACCACTGACGTCGCTAGCGTCGTTTCTCACCTTCCTCACAGGTTAACGCGACACCTCTTGGCAAGGTAAGGTTTACCGTATGCGAGGCGATGTGGATATAGACCGATTAAGACGGCAAAAAAGAGTAAGTAAATCGGGTGGCATTCTCCTTTAATAACAGGTGTCACTGTAATCTTGAATTAACATGGCGGTGTCAACTGGGAAATAGTGCGAACCGAAATTCAATGATAAAATACGGAAGAATAGCGGTAGGGGATACATTCATTTATTTGTGGAAAGATAACGTTGCAAGGAATCGAACGATACCAAAATCATGTGTGTAGGTCAATGTCGTCATATTGTAAACAATTACCAATCGAAGCCTTAGTGAATCACTCAGAAACTCATAATTCTCTCTTTGTCAAACCCTAACTTAAGACGATTTCCAAAGCAATCCCGTCATTATTGCCAACACGAAAAACGGATTTTGTCTTTTGGGCATTTGAAAACTATTTTAAATACAAAAAATATGTTAAGAACTGATTGCACAAAATATAAAACGTGCAATAAACATTTCAAAAAGAAGTAGGTTTCGTGCGCAAACGCTGTGGACCATAAACAAGTAGATCTCTTAGTGTACGAATAGTAGGTAAATCGTGGTGGTGTAATGGTAAAGCACGTGCGCGCTATATGCCAGGTCGTGAGTTCGATTCTGTGGTAGATGCAGTTTTTCCTGTTTGACACGTTCTCCGTGCTTTTTTTGCCTTTTTCTCTTGGATAATACTTCAGGAATCAAGGAAAATGCTTAATTTTTAGAGGAAAAAACAGAAAAATTTGCTGGACGGGAGGGGGGTTCGCCCCATTCGGTGCTATGCACATCTACATTCGTGGTTTGCGCAAATGCTTACAGCAGGACAAAATGTTGGCCCCCCTTTGTGATATCCTAGATCCGCCACTGTAATGTTACACTTTGATGATCGAATAAATTTTTCATCAACAGGCAAGTTTGTCACTAATTATTGAAACCACAATATTTTCTCAGTTTTAAAGCCGCATACAGTGCAGTTGCGTTAATTCTTTATAAGGCTGAAATGATTACCGATTACGGTAGCGAAATGTCATTTTCCTGTTGTCCTCTAGAAACGGGCAGCGATCAAAATGAAGTATTCCCTTTGTTTGCATTTGATTTGTTTGTGTGTGTAATTATTTTCAAAGCTTTCTTAAGAAGGCCTTTGAACAATTTTAAGTTTTGTGTTAACTTGTCCACAACAAAAGTTCCACATGCAAGAAAAGTATGTTTTCAATTGTAGCTAGCTGGATAAGAATCTGCTATGCACAAGATTCGAGAATAAACAGTTATCGGTGTATTTAAAGAAAATTTAAGAAAATGGCAAACTAAACAACCACATACATACCAAGAAACAACATTGTTAAAAACAATTGTAATTTTCCCATGCAACGGAGTCCATAATCAGGCATATCAAGGCCTGAATTTCTGAATTGAGTTTAGTTCTCTCAGGGTATTGCTGAAGGATTGCTTTTCACTTTGGCCAAAGGTAAAATAGACGGTCAGGCGGCTGGTTTCAGTCGTTTTCTCTCAGCTGTAACAGAATAGTCAAATAAATATTAATAAATTATAAAAAAACATAAGACAAAACTACTTTTGTAATGCAGAGCATACTTGACGTTTGATATTCATGTTTATATGTAGAAACTAATAATCTTTTGTACCCAAGTCTTATTTAAGATCTGAATTAAAATATGTGAAACATGCTAAAAGTGATTTAACAATGTGTATTTTTCACGACACCTAAAATGTACTTCTGACTTCAAAAAGTAAAATTCATTCTAGGTGTCAATTTTTATACCAATGCAATGTTTCGTCGTTTACTGAATAGCTTATTCATGTTAATTCGGTACCTAATCTGGCAGTCCTAGGGGTGGGGTCCGCTATAAAATAAGGAGTCATTCATCTAGAGAATTTTTTAAAAAAGGTATGTAAGTCGTTTTGTTAAATTTACTTTTTCAGGTCCTTAACGAGGGATTGGCATAGGGGGTTGGGGTTGTAAAATTTGATGAAACTGAATGTGTGGAAGTAACAGGTAATACATGTCTGGGGGAAAGAGCATGGTAAAGTCTTGAAGTTCCTTAAAATTTTTTTCATGAAACTGTTTTGCTATCAGTTGTAAACCCATAAAAATATATTACATTTTCTGAATTCTCAGTGACTGAATAGTCTTAACTCGTGCCTTGAAATGTTGCAAGTCGTTTACAAGTTCAAATGACTACCATTTTTTGTGAAAATTACATTTGTGATGGTGCCTTACGATTTGTAATTACTGTTAAACAACAGAAAGATTATCCATCATTTTTAAATGACCCATGTCTTTCTATCTTCTATTAGAAGAAAAATAAAAAGTCTGAGAAACTGTTCCCTCAGCCTTAGACTAGAAGTATGCTTGACAGACCCATGAATCTGTAATCGGAGTTTAACCTTGCTTAAAGTATCAAAACTAAAAATTCTTGTAAATGGGTAAAAAATTTTGAAGTTGTCGCAAAAAACTTGTATGTTTTGCAGACAAGTGATGCGTTTAAAGAGTTGTTATGGCTACGAATGAAAAATAAAGATTCAGTTTTATGTAATACTTATTATAAACACCCTTGGTTTCTGAAAATAGTAATTATTTAATTTTATGTGAAATTGTAGAGCAGTCACCATTTCATATTTTTGAAAAACAGGAGTAGCATTTTTGACCCAACCTGGAGTACTTAACTATTCATATTTCAATATTCGTTCCAGGTTCAGTGATATTTTAAGGCCACTACAAGACAAGCTTTGTTACTCCGTTCTCTTGATCCCACAGCACTTCCACACACCAACAGTGATGAATGGCACAATGTAGAAATCAGTGGAAGAAACATGAGGAACTGAAGCTAAAGAAGGTCTAGTGACACTCTGGTCTAGTTCAGGGTGGGATTTTGGGCACAAACGATTCAAGTGATGTGCTGTTGTGTTTACCTTCAAGGGTCTAATTGTGGATGTTATTGAGGCTGAATGAGGTTACGTGAAAGAAAGCCACATGCCGAAACTGGACCTTTTTGCAAGCGCTTCTATAGGCCATTGAAACTAGATCCCAGTGAAATGAAAACCAAAAGTTTAATAATCCTCTCCTTAAAAACTCTGAGTATATTGCTGCAGTCAAGAATACTATTAAATTAGTTAATAAACAACAGTATATGACTGACGACATTCAGACAGTTGATAACTACAAGAAATTCAGATTTACAATTGTCTACAAATGATCAACTTTGTATCGAAACGTTGTTGATGGAGATTCGCGGCAAAACAATTTCTTTTGCTACCTACTTAAAAAGAAAAAGTGATAGAGTTGAACAGTTTCTTATCAAAGAAATAAGCTTGTTGGAAAAAAGTCTAAGCCTTGACAGGGAACTACTGGAACAAAAAACAATCTGCTTGCCGAGCTAAGACAAAATAAGTTAAGAGGTCTTATAAATACAGTAGGTCGAGAGCAAGATGGATTGAAGAAGGTGAAAAGCCTTCCAAATATTTTCTTCACTTGGAAAATAGGCATTACATAAGTAAGTTTTTGCCTTTTTTGTGGAAATCTGAAAATACTAAAACCAATAGTAAAGAAGAGGTTATTCAGGAAACCAAAACGTTTTATGAAAATCTATGCAAATATAGACAGTCTAACAATACTGCTTTAGAAACTCTTCTTGATAAGGTTTGTGTCTCCAAACTGAATGAGACAGAAAAAGAAAAATTAGAAGGTCTTCTTACATATGAAGAAGTCACACAATGCTTGTAAAAAAGGGAAAAACAACAAGAGCCCAGGCTCTTATGGTTTTTCAGTGGGATTTTTGAATTTTTTTTTGGGCTTACATTGGACATTTCGTTGTTCGCTCACTTAATACTAGTTTTGCTGTTGGCCAGTTATCATCAACACAGAAAGAGGGAGTGATCACCTGCATCCCTAAGGGAGCAGATAAAAGTAAGTATTATTTGAAAAACTGAAGACCCATATCCTTACTCAATGTGACATATAAATGTAAATTGGCTTCTTCGGCAGTGGCTGAACGGTTAAAATCCGTTTTGGGAAAAGTAATCAGCAAGGACCAGACTGGTTTCGTTTCTGGAAGAAATATGAGCGAACGTATCCGAGTGCTACATGTATATGATTTAATGTTTTATGCCCAGGCAGCTAACAAACCTTGCTTTTACTGATTGATTTTGAGAAAGCATTTGATTCATTGCCGTGGAATTTTATTCAAAAATTTTTATCTTTCCTTAATTTTGGTTGGTCGATCAGAAGGTGGGCGAAAGTCTTTTACAGTAATATTAAGCCCTGTGTTGTCGTAAATGGTCACCCATCTTCTTGGTTCAATATTTCGCGTGGCTGCAAACAAGGTGACCCTTTGTCTCCCTACATTTTTATTTTGTGCGCGGAGATTTTGGCGTATTTAATCAAGAATGATAACAATATTGCTGGTGTAGTTGCAGGGAATAAGGAATATTTGATTTCGCAATATGCGGACTACCCATCAATTACGTTGGATGGGTCGAATATGTCATTGACTAGCACATTGAATGTACTACATTTGTTTGCTAGTGTCTCCGGTCTCCAAGTGAATGTGGATAAAACAAAAGCCATATGGTTTGGAAGTAAAACTGGTAGTGATGACGTGATTCCTACAAAAGAAAGTCTGTATTGGACAAAAAATCTTTTAGATTTTTGGGGGTGGATTTTGACACTCAGTTGGATAGTATGACGCATAAGAACTTCACTGCAAGAATAACTGAGATCAAGTCTTTACTAAAAGGTTGGAGTCGACGAAATTTAACGCCGTTTGGTAGAGTAACGGTAATTAAAACACTAGCTATTTCTAATCTTAATTTTTTGTTGTCAAGTTTACTAAATCCACCAGTGAAAGTCTTGGATGAATTGAATACGACATTTTTAGATTTGTATGGCAGGCCCGTAATGATAAAATTGAACGAACCACGGCCTTTTTAGGACTTGATCAAGGGGGAATTCAAAGGATTAATATGCATAGTTTCATCAAAGCTTTAAAACTCGCCGTGGCACGTAGATATCTTGAAAGCCCTACGTCTAAACGTGGTAAATTACTGTACTCACTCTACCCGTTCTTATAGAATTTTGCTTCATTTGGAGATGACTTTATTTAGTCGAAGTTAACTCTAATTGGTAATTCCTACTGGTGCGACGTATTTGGAAGTATGGCATCTTTCTACAAGAAAATAATTGTTGCGAGTAAAGAGGACTTTTTGAATCAACCTTTGTGGTTTAATAGTAACTTGGCGATCGGAGGCACAGGTGTTTTTATAAGCCTTGGTTTGTAAAAGGCTTAAGATTTATTAGAGATATGTATACCACTGATGGCGATTTTGTTAGTTAAACAATATGAAAAATAGGTTCGATGTGAAAACCAACTTTGTAGAATATATTGGTGTTGTTTCTGTTCTAAGATGGTTTCAAAGTAAATTTAAAAGTGTTAATGTTTACTCTCCTTGCATGTCTTTAGCAATTACTCATTTATGGAAAGATTTGAACTGCTGTAAACATATTTGTTCAGTCTTTAATGACATTAAGAAACCTAAGTCAGAGTGTAAATGGGAAATACAGCTAGGAGATAGTTTAGATTGGAAGAAAATATATGCTTTACCTTACAAAATTACAAAGGATCCCCATATTAGATGGTTCCAATTTAGAATACTACACAAGACTATTGCAACAAATACACTGTACCTTTTTAGTCAAAATATGTGTTAGAGATTCTGATTTATGTTCCTTTTGTAACAAAGCTCCAGAGACGCTGTCACACCTTTTTTGGGAATGTAGCTTTGTACAAGATTTCTGGAAGGAATTCGGAAAGCTACTTCAAAAGTGTCGCATTCAGCTTCCCAACTGTGTGTCTTACGATAGTGGTATTCTTGGACTTTCCAAGACGCATGATTTTCTAGTTAACATTTTGCTTCTGCTAGCTAAACAGTACATTTACAAGGAGAGATGTCACAAAAATATACCTAATTTTCACAAGTTCGTTACATATACTTATGAGTACTATAGTGCTGAAAATTAATTGCATATAAAAACTTTGTATATGACAGCTTCTATGCGAAATGAGAAAATTTTATTGTTCATGTTAACTACATATAGAAGATATTTACTTTAAACGAGATACAAGAATGGTCTTCCTGAGGTGTGCAAGCGTGAATGAATGGTGTACGTATTTGTTCGTTTGTCTTTATAATTGTTTGTAAATGATAAAAAAATTATTGAAACCACAATATTTCTTCAGTTTTAAAGCCCCATACAGTGCTTATTCTTGATAAAGCTGAAGTGATTACCGATTACGCTAGCGAATTGTCATTTTCCTTTTGACCTATAGAAATGTCCTTCGATCAAAATGAAGTATTCCCTTTGTTTGCATTTGATTTGTATGTGTGTGTAATTATTTTTAGAGCTTTTTCAAGAAGGCCTTTGAAAAATTTTTATGGTTTGTGTTAACTTTTCTATGAACAAAAGTTCCACATGCACAAAAAGTAATACTATGTTTTCAATTGTAGCTGGCTGAGTGAGTATCTGCTATGCACAAGATTCGAGAATAAACAATTATCGGTGTATTTAAAAAAGAAAGGCAAACTGAACAACCACATACATACCAAGAAAGAACAATGCAATGGAGTCCATAATCAGGCATATCAAGTGACGAACTTCTGCATTAGGTTCATTTCTCTCAGGTTATTGCTGAAGGATTGCTTTTCACTTTGTCCAAAGGTAAAATAGATGGTCAGGCGGTTGGTTTCAGCTGTTTTCTCTCACCTGTAACAGAATAGTGGAAGAAATGTTAACAAGTTATAAAAGAAAACGCAAAACAAACTACTTTTGTAAGGCAGAACATGCTTGACGTTTCATCCTCATGTTTATATGTAGAAACTAATAATCTTTGTAGCCAAGTCTTATTTAATATCTGAATCAAAATATGTGAAACAGGCAAAAAGTGATTTAAGAATGTGTATTTTTCAAGACACTTAAAATGTGCTTCTGATCTCAACAAGCAAAATTCATTCTATCTGTAAATTTTTATTGCAATGCAATGTTACAACATTTACTGAATTAAGGCTTATTCATCTTAATTCGGTAACTGATCTGCATGGTAGTCCTGGGGGGTGATTTCCGCTATAAAATAAGGAAACTCACTCACCTAGAGAAGTTTATTGGACATAGTATAGTTTTGAAGAGAAACTGCTGTGAAAAAGTCACCCTTGACTTCTGAGCGTCACGTACCACACACCTAGCTAGCTCTTATATTGGGCGCATTCTCACCCAGGACAATACGTGAATATGTGCTGCTAGCCTACCCAGCATCCGAGTAACGGGTGAGTTTCCGAAAAGAAACACTTAGTTCCACTCAATAAATCCGTTATTCAGTGGGGTAACTGGTGGGGATAACATCATTGAACGATGTCGACAGAAACTTGATAGCTAAAAACTTACCAACTAAGTAACATTATGTAGTCTCTCAATGGGGCTTCGGCATGCACACACTTTTTGTCAGTTGGTTGACCCTTTTGACCGCAATTCTCCACGATTGTAGTAACCTTAGGTCCTTTGGGAATTTGTGACCACCTGTAGAAGACTTGCACCAGGGAAAATAGCATCAATAAGGTTTAGCGCAACCACGTATTTTGATAACAATCAGTCTTTTTACCAGCTGTTTACATGCAGACAGCGACGCATGCGCAAGTCAATCACCACTAGTACAGCAGCGACACTGCGAGGAAAATTCTCTGAATAGCCCCATTATTTGGATTCAATTTGTCTCCTTTTTTGTAACACGGCACAATAATACTTTTTGACCATTGGAATCAATAACGTCCGGTATTGAGAATTCTATAAATAAGTTTGTGGAGAAGTTCTACTAGGGCCTCAGGAAAGCACTTATAGAATTCAGCTTGCATGTCGTCTTCTCTGGGAGATTTATTATTCTTTTGTTTCTTAATGGTCCTTACTATTTCATCTGCGCTAGTACCGGCATTTAGTTCCTCCATGTTAAAGGCACTACTAGTACCCTATCTGGAATACCTCACGGCTTAGGTCACAATGTACCCAAGTGAACTCTCACCAGTCAACATGTTACTAACTATTGTTGTGCACAGTGAAACTTGCATAATTCCTATCTAATTGAACCAAATAATTCAACGCAAATAAAGAAAATCTGTATGATTTGACTTGGGGATTGAGTATTTGATTTCGAGTTTTTACCAGGTTGTGGAATACTAGAATGTCGCAAAAGTTTGCGATATTCAGACTTAAAATTTTCACATTCAATGCAAGTTCGTCTGGTTTTATTGAAATCAAATATTTCAGTGTCATGGTGAAAGTGATAGTTTGTGAGTTAATCTGGGTACAACTTTTCCTACATGTACATGTAGGAGTTGAGTTGAGTTGAATATGGACTGACTAGAATGATCTCCCCATGTCTGTAGGAACATATTCTTTTCCCTCAAGAAGTTGCTTGGAACCTCAATTTAATATCTTTGCAAATGTCAGCCAGTAAATTGATTAGTAGGAGTATTTTTATGTTTACTGTACATGAGGTAATAATTTTATTTTTACTGTAATCTATTATGGTTACGTAAGACCCCTCGAGAAGACCATTCCAGTATCTTTAATGGTGGATTCAGAGTGCGGCTAAGGGGCCATGGCCCCGGCCCCCCTAAAACGCTACAAGATTCCATTTGGCAGTTGGGGGGAGGGGGTGAATGTCTGATGGGCAAAACCCTATTTTTAAAATACTCTGTTCTAACCCCACAACTCAAAGCCCTGGATCATTACATGGATAAAATTCCCTGTAAATGGGTTATGTCTGGATTCTTAGGAAGCTATCACATACTGTTGTGTTTGCTAATATCTCATTGTTTTCAGGTCTCTATTAACTTGGCGGAGTACTTGGAAGAACTAGACATCCAAACATTTGCATCGAAACAATCACCCAGGGGTGGTATTGGGCTGTGTACATCCACATGGCACTAGCTTCATATGTTTCATTGTTGAGTTAAAAATAGTGCTGCTATCAGGGTTTGACTTTGAAACAATATGAAATATGTCCTTGGTTTAGCCAATGGGCTTATAACTCACTGATTCTTGTAGCCATTTGGTCAAGTCATTGTAAAGCTTCTTGGTTTTGCTATAAATTTCGAAAAGTACACGCGGAAGTATACATGTGAGATTAAACTTTCAGCTCTAACCCTGGTTGTGCCTGTTGAATGTCCATGAAACATTAGCCGGAAGACATTTCAGTTCTATGCTGGAAACAGCCAGTTAGAATACAACTAGCTCTGCTCATTATGTCATGTCGTGAACACATGACTACCACAAGAAACTGTAGGGACACCGCATTTATCCACCTTCACTCTTATCAGGGTTCTATTGTGAGTCAGCATGCGTGAATAATTGGCTGATAAGCCACCTATGGAACTACTTTTGGCTGAATGGATGGCCAGGCCATAAAATGATAATTAGCCAAGACCAGTTAACTAATGCAACAAAGAATAATGTCGTAGCATCACCTAGCCTTGGTGGAAAGCTGTATACTGTATTGGCTCTAATAAACGCTTAGAAAAACTCATTTCACGGGAAGGGGACGCTTATTGTAGCCTACGGCAGTTGAAACCGGTTTCCGAAGCGGGTAAAATCGGAAGCTAGGATTCATCAAATTTACGCTCTGTGACGTATTTGTAGCATATGACAGTCTTTCTACAAAATTGTGGTGCATGGCTATCAACTTCTGTTGTTAAATTACGATAATTTTTCAAAAAATTGTGCTCATCACAGGGCGAAGAATAAGAAAATGCTGTCTTCAGTCAAACCCGTAGCGCTTTTGACGATGACGCCCTGCTCGACCAGTCGTATTCTGAAGAATCCGCAGGACACTATCCAGCACGAACTGGTCTACACATTGGCGGATCCAAGGGGGTCCAGGGATCCGGACTCCCTTTTTGCTTGTTGACTTGGTCCCCACTTTTAAAAAGTCCTTGACCGACCCCCTCACCTTAAAAGTCGTGAATCCGCCCCTGTTACGTTTGATCTTGTGTCGTCGTAAAACTAAATATTGAAAATAGTCCATTTTCGCTCTAAAACTGCGTCGTAAATGCACACCGCGGCCTCACTCAGTTGCACCCATATCATGCAAGTCTGTTATATTTAACAGTTAAACCTAGGTCTGACCAAGTCTAAAGTTAAACCTGGTTTAAGATCTTAATACAGATCTAAAGAATATAGACTTCGTTAGTGAAATGAAAACTGACTTAGACCAGGTCCAAATAGGAGTTAAACCAGGTTTTACTAGACCACTGGTCTAAAAGTTAAGCCACTTTATGAAATGCAGATTATCTTTAAGCCTGGTCTAAGTCCAGTTTAAACCAGGTTTAACTTTAAACCACCTTTATGAAATCGTCTGTACAAGTCTAAGTGATGTGGCTCAATTTCGGGAGTGCCGACCATTTTGGTCAAAGTCATGCGAGGAGACATTTTGAGAAGTTTGAACCAATACGTGATCACGGCAACATAGTGATTAGTAAATAGCGGCAACCGCCGACATGCGCTCAGTGCAGCACTGTTTCAGCATGAATTAGCTACACCTAATACACGCCTGCAACATTTAATTTGCACTTGTTCTAACCAGTTGTATTCTTGTAAGCCTCATATTTCTGCTCCATAGCATGAGCTGGGGTAAATTATTTTATCAAATGTCTCAAAAGCCACACGTGTTTGAAATATGGTCCAGCTTCTTTGTAGCTTGTCGATTGTAATAGTCGGTGGGCCAGATCTCATAGCGTTCACCCTTGTGAGTACTTTGGGGGGGCAACCTAGTTTTTTCTATGTGGCTAGATAATATACCCATAAATCAAATTCCAAAAAGTTCCCACGTCTACACTTGCACATTTTTAAAAAAAAGGTGTTTTTGTTGCATAAAATATGATGCACATTCCTGCCACTTGATAGCGCTTTTCTATTAAATTGACCAATCAGAGAGCCAGATTGTATTGTTGTGCTTAGTTACTTCAATATGGCTGCTCCCATGGAGTGTGATGCCTGTATAATTCAAGGTTTATCAAACAGCACAAAATTGTGATGTCAGAGCCTAAAGAAGCTTAGGAAAGCTTCCTGACGAAAGCTGATTGACTGTGGAACTCTGTAGATCAGTAGATCAAAAAGAAGAAGAGGTGTCACAAACGTTTGTGCAGAAAACAGCTGCATGCCCTGGTAGCCTACACAGTATACTGCTGAGTGCTATAGACTAGAATACCAAGTGTCAGACCAGAAAATTGAAAGGACATAGAACGGCATAGCAACGTTTCAAGGCACCAACAGTAGTACTAAAGCTGAAGTTGCTGAAAGTGATACAGATGTTATCCAAGATTTCCCAAGAAAATCAATCACTTCCAAAATCTGAAACACCCAATTAACCTGAACAAGATAGGAACATTCTGAAACATGAGTGCATCATTTGTTAGCAGGAAAAGTACATTATGGGCCACATTTCAAGAAAGAGAAAGAAGTATAGCTTTCAAAAACAGGTACGTGTTTTTTAAAAATACATTTTGGTGTTTTCCACGTGTGATTCAGTATTATCACCAGTTGTTTTTTAACTTGTTCAGCCCCTTGACTGCCTAGGCCTTAGACAATACTGCTGACCCAGTAGAGACGATGATCATACTATAGGTACTTCATATGCCGGATACTTTTCGGCAAATTATGTTCCTATAAGTTTAGAAGTACCGCGTAGAGAGATGCCTCTGAGGAGGTCGTTAATGTTTTCATTTGTTCCCAGTTTAAACAAATACTCCTGCAATCCTGTTTTTCGAACACTCCATTCAGTTGCCACATCGACACTGCTTGCGCTAAGGGATAATCCTATGGCGTTATACTGTGGGTGTGATTTTAAAGCACTTTAAGTCTAAAATTTTTGAGAAGGTTAAATGGAGTAGATAGTTGCAAACAACATGCCCAAGTGGCCGTCATCCCCTGCCGTAGTCTCAATTTTTTGTAAACATTAATTACTTAGGTAGCAGCTGCAATGATAATTAAATTAAAGTGCCTAAGTGGCCATCGTCGCCGTCGAAATTTGAGGACGATGGAAGCCACTGTCCATTTCGTCAAACGTCGATTACCTTAAGTGTAAATCGATTGACTATGGTTTGAGCATCTGATTTAAAAAAATTAAATTTCAATCACTGCACAGGTATATCAGCTGATTTATTTTCAGCTGCATCTACTGATCTAATTATTAGACGATCAACATTATTAGGCTACAGATCAAACGGCATGTAAATTTGTTAGGCTGGTGGTGGATCAGCTCCTGATACGTCCGTCTGAAAAAGTTGCATGCCAACTCACTCATAGTTGAATGTTAAATTAGTGTTAACAGTTCGGGTTTTTTTCAGTTGGACTTGTATCGCAAGCAACAGCTCAGTCCAGAGCCCTGAATATGCAAATGAAATTCAAAGATAAAGACCTTGTGTCTTAGAAGCCAAGTACCACAGATCATCATGCTGTAAAAAAGAGAAAGACAAAGATTGTGGAGAGTGACGAATCCCCAGTTTTCAGAGATGTTTTTCTACAGTTTTGTTTGGAGTTCATTGAATCAAAGCTTCTAGCACATGGAGATGTCATTTGCCTTTCAAAAATAAAGCAAGACTTTGAAGCTGTTCTTCAGAAAGCTGGTGTGCATGAAGTTATTTGGACAGGCAATCTTAAGAAATATTGTTGAAGCTACTCACTGTTGTAGTTTGTGCCCGACTAAGAGATACGAAAGTGAATTGAGGCTAGTGTTCAATAATTCACTTGCTGACTCTAATTAACACAGCCCATTGTAACATATTTTGAATCAAACGTTTGCCCAAATAGTGCCCGCCTCCAAACAAGGACTTAGTGTTTGACCCTTCATTGCCTGCGGGCTAATCACCAGTGTGCAGTGCTGTACCCTCTCTAATCGACCATAGTTGGCTCCTTGGCGGTGGAGCTTTGCAGTTAATATGTATGGCAATGACCGCATCTCCATTGACAGTACTAAACGATGAACGCTGCAAGTGCAAAAAGAACATGTGTGCTGGGAAACTGAGTTTGTGCTGCAATGCTGGGTCAAACTGTACAGAAATGTGCAGCTGTGACAACTGTAGTAACATCAGCAACACTGACTGCATAACATTGGATAGTTCTTTGACAAGTCAACCCTAAATAGACCTCCAACCCCGTTATTTCCTTTTTTGTATTAAAAAGTTAATTTTATTTGTTGATTAAGTCATAGAAAGTACATACTTTGATCATTGTCATGTATTTGTCTCATACTGCTTGATAAACGCTGTCAGAATAATCTATTATTTTCATACAGTCTTTGTGCACATTCACAGAGATCATTCAACTACCAGTATATTGTTTTTGTACTATAACGTATTTCTGGTGTATTATGCAAACAAGCTGTATTTTACACCATTAGTCAATGTTTTAGTCATTGAGGCACAAATTTTGCCCAGTCTCAAGTGTTTTGTGTTATTTTTGTTGCCTGACAATGCCAGAATAACTTCCTAGTAACATTCAGACTTAGTTTGCATTTTTGCCACAAGATGTCTCTTTACGTTTTTTAAATTTCACTGTTTACAATTAATTTACAATAGTAAAACGTGTAATGTGAGTGTAATATTGTTCAATACAATGGCACTGATGGGACCATATTACTTGTTTTACAAAAAAGTCACCAAAACTGTTGTTTTTACAAATATAAGTTTACTAAGCTCTTTGGTGATTATTATGTAACTTCAAACTCAAATTTCTCAAAAATGTGCAACTTTATATGTGGGAACTTTTTAGATTTTGAAAACACTCTAATAAATGAATTAAAAAACACCAAAATAAAATTGCCCCCCTAAAGTACTCACAAAAACCATTTTCTAGAGGCCCTACAAAATCTGGCCCACCGACTATAATGGCTACCTCCGTGGCTTGGGCTTACAGGGTCTGAGCAGCCATAGTCCACAATAACTTTGGCGTGAACACAACACCAAGATACTTGTAGCTGGCATGGAAATCACTTCGAGTTTTTCACCTCCGGCCAAAATAACACATCTCGGAATTTCTCAACGGACCTCCGTTTCTAAACACCATAACTGTGGTCTTCACAAAATTTACAGACACGCTTCATTCCTGGCAGAACTTACATAAAGCACACAGTAGTTTTTGCAGTTTAACTGGAGATTAAGTACACAAAGCCATATCATCAGCATATCACAAAACTTTCACATCGGAAACATTTTGACGTAGAAGAATACCATCGTCATTACTAGAATGGATACATTCTACAAAGTCATTAAATTTTTAAATAATCACTATGAACTCCAATAATAAACTTTCAAAGACAAGTGACTGTGTAGACTCGATCCGACACGTGCTCTGTAATGAAACCTTGGACAAATGTAGTATTGAAACAAATGCTCAAACTTTACATAATGTTAAACTCGATAGTTGTTTTTTGTAAATTGCATAGAAAATTAATTGTGCCACAGTAACAATTTACATGTTTGACACGTCGTCACGTGATGTGACCAATATATGACCTGTGTGAAGGCATGTGACTACAGTGCCTTCAACAATTTGCTTCTCAATATAAATGAGCTTCCAGGTTGTACACGTGCGTCTGTTGATGTTAATTTTGCTTTTGAGACTCGTTTTAATAGGTTAAATAGAAAACTCGCGCATACAGTTGTACAAATTTACTTTAATACTATTTAGACAGATTTATAGCAACACTTTACATATCACTTTGGCTATGGATATTCTCATGCTACGACCGGTAGGGTTCGCGTTAATCACGGGCGGACAGAGCCTGATAGTGGAAAGCAATACGAGTTCCTAAATCGAAAGTTGACGGACAGGAAACAAAAAACACTGACCTATCCGTTTTAGAGACCACGACTCCACAAATCTCTGTTCACGAATCAAGACTGACGGGCGACCTGCATCTAACTTCGACGTAGCCCCCATGCGGTTTACTGTTTGAAAGTTTCCATTCATATGCAATGCCCTCGAATATCTCTCCCGTTTATTCACTGCAAGATGACATATGGCACGATTTTCCATTGAGAAACTCTTTTGGTATTCAGTATCTCTAAAAGGCGAGTTTATTGATCTGGATTGTGTAATGACGTGGTTACCTGGTTGTTGCACTTCGATTACTTGGTGTGCTCGTAGTTCATTGGAAAGCGCAATAACCCCTCCTGGGAAGTAATAGCATGACCCTTGAATGTTTCCCTTTGAGTGGGTCGGCCTGCTGTTTCAGATTGCGGCCATTTCCTTGAAAGCGTGCACCGTGAGGAGATGATGTCTTCCCCGATACATGAAGGACGACACAGGTGCGTAACTTCTGTCATTAATTACATTTTTGTGTGGCTGATTGCTGTTACAGTTCTCCACCTGTGGCAACTGTTTGGTGTACAGGTAGTTGTGATACGTATATGTTTTAAGTGTCGGTTGTATTTTACAGTAGTTGTACTTTGGGTTATACTCATACATTAGTGTTCGGGTCGAGATAACGCACATTTATTCAAATGAATATTCACTGAGAAGACTATGGCTTTAAGAGAAGAACTGCTGTCCGTGTAAATACTCTGAATACACATTTGGATTTATGTATTTCTGTATGAGTAAGCAAAGCCTACGATGTACAATAAGTGATATTATTAGAATTATTATTATTATTAAATGGATATATCTATCCATCTATCAAATGTATTATCATTAGCTTGCACTAGACGTTTGTTACTTGACTTGCTGAATGTAACGCTCTTTCTAATCCCGACTAACAATTGTACTAACATACTAACTAGGGCCCTAACATGCGTCCCGTTTTATGGACTCCGGATCCTATCTGTCCCGGGTTTTTGTGTCCCGGTGTTTTGCGTAACAGTCTAGACGCTAAGCGGACGAGTGTGCAAGTTTTAGCAACACTTGCCATTTAGGCCCACATGACAGTTGTCGGGTGCTTTTCGATCCTGATTTAGGGCATAAGTTCAACAAGTAATAAAGTAACGTGTTATTTTTATGCATTCTCCTTAGTTGCATTGCACTCTGGTCGTTGTCAGATAAAGCAATGCCCCCTGGAATTTTGGAATGCTAACTCACTTCTTGAAAATGCGCCTTAGTTTTCAAGATTTCGGCTAGGTCGCAAACGGCTAACTTGGGTATGTTAATTTTCTTGGCTCATCGAGCACTGACCAATGACACATAGAACTCGGTGTGAAAGTAGCCATTGTCCCCCTGGAGAAATTGTCCGGCTTGCGTGTATTTGAATGAAGCATCCAGCTAATCCACTGATTAACGTGCCAGTACACCGGCTTTCAAATACATGCAGCTGGGACATTCTCTGCAGGGGGACAATCACAGCTACCACCCCAGGACACATAGAACTCCGTCCAATGCAATGAAAACTGGTCATACCGAACCCGGGACACGTACTTATGTAGAATCCCGATATGCATAAAACGGGAACACATCAGGATGACCCCCAACATATGGATCAGAACAATGGTTCCCGTGATCGATAACTGCCTTGGTAGATTTTTTCAATTAATCTCGAAGTGTCAACTTGAAAACAATAGTCGATTTGCCGATTGTCTGTAAATTTCATTGCTGCACGTTTTTGTCTATTTGCACGCCATACCCATACATAAACGACGAGCTGCGACCCACGGATAACCAAGATGGAACAAAGGTTGCAGACGAAAATTAAGAAGATAATCTCAGTAACGGGGGGTTTATGTAATCTAACGTTGCTTGCGTGTCATACTGTATTAGTATAAATACGGTACAGCTCGATACTCCAAAGGTTCACAAGTTCGAACTCTCATAACACCACAAATGAATAAAAAGATAATAAGGCCGAAGGTTCACAAATCCGACAGAAAGAAAAAAAATAGTTAGTTCGAAACCAGTCCGAAGGTCTGTGATGCTAGAAACCAGCGATTCAAAGTCAACGACAGCCAAGCAGCTAATTAAATACACTATAGGCTCTCAGTTCGGGTCGCCTGTATTATATTCCTTCTCTGAAGTGAACTACATTTAGTCTTAATTGCTGTATTTTATTTGAGCGACTTTGTCAATTGTTAAATAGCTGGGCTTTGTTTACCATTAAAGGGATACCAAACTCGGTTTTGGCCTACTTACACATACTAAAAACGACTTTTACCATCCAGTTCTCTGAAACAAAATAATGCTTTGTAACTTATCGCCAACCCTCAAAAGTCTGGAGGAAATTTTGAGAACTTCTAACAAATTATGCTAAACGGGCGAGCGTGACCTACGCTTTTAGCAAGTTACACAGCACCTTTGGAAAAGACCACCGGTCAAGGACCACAACGTGCAATTTATGACATAGGAAGTATAGTTTCTTTCAGTTGGTTTCTGCTTTTATTTTGGAAGATTGGCACTAAAGATGCAAAGTGTTGTGTACTTAGTCACACAATAACAGGATGTTTGTAGGTTGTTATTGTTTATGAGTTCAGTAGTTTAATTGGTNTATCAAAAAGTTCCTGCAGTACCATTAATATGACTGACAACAGAGTTGAAAAGTGTATTACCGTTCAACTTTCATGAGAAAAAAGCATTTAAAATGTTTTACTCTTCAGTTGCAAGTTTGTTGGGGCATCTTTTTACTTTCCTAACCAAATTTCTTTCAATGTATACTTCACAATGTGAAATACACTCACCTCGGCTCATGTATGTTAAATTCGTCCTCGAAGGTTGATTGGACTTAATTGCCAAGTATGCGATTTTATCTAATTTTTTTACAAAGTTAAATATTTTAACTACTTAAATGTTTATATTATCGGAAACTAGAAACCCAAGTAAAATTTGAAATTTCGGTTTTTACTTGTCTGATATTTATAATGATTGCCTCACAAGAATATTTCCCTTAAGTAAAATTTAGCGAAAAAGAAAAGAAACGCACGGTAATAGTAAAACAACGGCATCGATAACAAGTTCGAATTTCATATGATAAAAATGTTCCAAGACGTAATCTCAAAAAACTATTAATGTTCTAAAACATCATGATTTTATTTTGAATTCATTTTGTAAACGGTGTTTAAGTCCTTGGATTTGGAAGTTTTACATAAATCTGGACAGTTATTTCTGAGATATAAAACTTCAAAGTTGGGGAAATGTACACGATTTTGAAGCTTCAAAGTTAGAGAAATGTTGACGTTTTTCTATGGTCAAACAGGACCTCGACACAACTGGCAGTGCACCGGGCCAAGATGTCGCTGAACCACCAACACAAAATGACACCAGAGTCCGAAAGGTAAAAAATCCCAGGAATTGCCTCTTACGTCAGGGCGTGCACCATGAGATCCTGTCTTACCCGATGCATGAAGGGCGATAGAGGTGTGCAACTTTCGTTATTGATAACATTTTTGTCTGGCTGACATTAACAGTTACAGTTACCCACCTGTGACAACTGTATGATGTCTAGATAATTGGGTTGTACTCAAGTATTAGTGTTTGGGTTGCGATGACGCACATGTACTTCGAATAGATAAATCTCCATACATCTCCCTGATCATATCTATTAACATTTGCTTGCACTAAGCGTTTGTTACTTGTCTTGCTGGTACATTCGCGTTGACGCTAACACTCTTTTTAATCCCGACTAACAATTGCACTAACATACTAACACCAATCCTAACATATCAAGAAATACAGCATGAATAAATCCAAACGACGTTCAAGGTCACAAAATGCATGCTGAGTGGTTATTTGAATTCCTCTCCAAATGCCAAGATCAAATGGAGCTGAACAGTGGTTCCCGTGATCGATTACTACCGCGGCAGGGATAAGGATTTTTGAATTAGTTTCCGAATGGCAAATTGAAAACAATAGTTGATTTATCGATTGTTTGTAAATTTTATTAATGAACGTTTTCGTTTCTTTACTTACCATGCCCACGCCACAACGATTCGATCCGACACACGTAAAACCAAGACGTAAGAAGAAGCATGAAAGACTGAAAACTAACAACCGAAGACTAAAATTAAGAAGGAAATTTAAAGTAGCGTGCAAATCACAGTGCATTAGTATAAATAAGATGGAGCTCGATACTCCGAAGGTTCGCAAGCCTGAAGGCAAGTTATGTAACATTGAATGATTTTTTTAAAATACCCTATCAGGGAAATAAAAACGTTTCTAAAAACAGCCCTATCAAACTGATAGTAAAACAACTAATATTCTTTCAGGCTTATGTTGATCTTCGGATTTATTTATTTGTCGACTTGTAAACTTTCGGAGCCATGAATTCCGTAATTTCATACCTTCCGCCCACAATTGTTCTCACTTGTAGTTTTCAATTCAGATCATATGGGTTCATTGTTTCGAGGGAATTAAAACTTCTTTCGAATCTGATTATAGTTTTTATGCGCAAACGTATTTATATGTGGACTCATTATGCCGTCATCTCCGTCCATCCGTTCGGAGTACGTCGTCCGGCGTCTGCTCAAAAACACCTGGACGTACGTTCAGGAAGTTTTGCACATGTGTTTCTTCCGTAGATGGGACGGCATGAGCGAACATTCAGGCGGATACGACTATTGGTGTGACCCCTAGTGGTAATTTTAGTTTTTTACGTTTACCTCTGTAACTTCAAAAGTCCTGAACGGATTTTCATAAAATTGTTACATAGGCACCTATCAGTGAAATGAGGCTAACCTTCCATTTTCAGATGTATTCGACGTAGTTTGCGCCACCTAGTGGTCATGTTTTGGTGTTTTCAAATCTTGTTTTTGGCGTCCACCCCACTATCAACGAAATCATTCTAGGGATAGCTTTGAAAATTGGCGTATATGTTTTCAGTGCGAAGAGGACGTTTGATGATGGCAACTGACTAGTGTGGCGCCTCTTAGTGGTAGTTATGTTTTGTTTTGCGCCCATAGCTATATCTCCTAAACCCACTTCAGGATCTTTATTAAATTCAGTAAGTGTATTTATATGAAGATAACAACAGACGACGACTTTCAGGGGAATCCAACGAACGCTGTGCCCACAAATGGCAATTTCATGTTATTCTGTTTTCCTTTGTTTCTCTGAAGTTCCTTGACAGATTTTTATGAAATATGGCATGTTCCCGTTTTTGGATGGATTGTACGTTTTTGCGCCATCTAGTGGCCATTTTTATGATACAAATAAATAACCCTAAAAGAACACCATTTGCGATGCATTCGTGGGCGCATTTAAACGCTCCGCGTTGCTCTTGTTTAGGGACTTGTTCTTTCGACAAACTACTGGAGGACCAGTATACCATTAACATGGGAGATTTTACAAAAATCTGAACTGCTATTTCTAAGATATCAACCTTTAAAATTAGAGAAATGTGGACACTTTCTAGGGCCACGCAGCATCCGAAGTAGCAGGACGCTGTCCTTGCCACCACTGGCCGCAAACAAAATGTCACTGAACCGTCACCATGTAATGACACCAAAATAGGAAAAGTAAAAAATCCAGGAAATTGCCTCTTCCTTGAGGGTGTACGTCATGAGATGCTGTCTTATCCGATACACAAGGTACGACTGAGGTGCGTTACTTTCATTATTGATAACATTTTGGACTGGCTGTCACGTGCAGTTACAGTTCTCCACCTGTTACAACACTGTGCTGTCCAGGTCATTGACATATATTTCTAGTGTTAGCTGTATATTTGTTGTACTTACTCTGGGTTGTCCTCATATATCAATGCTTTGGCCGTGATGACGCTCATTTATTCCAATAGATAGACTGTAGATCTGTCCATCTATCAATTGTAGTTTCATTCGCTTGGACTAGACGAAGGATTTTCAATTGATCCGCGTGTGAGAAATTGAAAACAGTTGATTTGGCGATTCTTTGTAAATTTTTTCAATACTCGTTTTGTGTGTTTACACGCAGTACCCATACCCCAGCAATACGCTGAGATCCTCGAATAACCAAAACGGACGAAGCAGTTCTTCAGACGAAAACTATGAAGGTAAACAATTGTTGCTTGGGTTTCATACTGCATTAAATAGGGTGAAGCTCAGTCCCATTAAGGTTTTCAAATCTGTGCCCATTATACGACAAACGAAAATGTTTACAAAAAGCCCTATCGGGCCGCAGGTTCACAAACTCGACAAAAAGCTTATTAGTTCGAAAACACTTCGACAATTAAAGAGATCAGAAGCCAGTGATTCAAACTTCAACGACAGAGGAGCAACAAAATTTTAGTGGCTGTATTCCAAAAGTTGAAAATGTCAATAAAAGCGACAGTTCAGTGCACTGTGTCAAACTTTGTTTCGATGCTTTACCAAGGCACTGGCTCTTGGAAGAATTGGTTCCAGGGAGACACGTGCTTACAAATCTCCAAACATTTTATTCGAAATCACTGTTCAGAACCTTGTAACATGAAATTTCGAATTTTTAGCTTTCGAACTAATGGTCTCTCGGACTTGCAAGGATATTTGAATTGATGGATTTGTTTACTTGCAAACCTTTGGATTTCATAATTTTGGCCCACACTTTTTTTACTTGAAATTTTCAATTCAGATTATATCATTTCATTTTTTTATAGGGGGTTGACTTCCTTTTAACATTATTGTACACTCTGTAGCACACCCTTGACAAAGAGCTCATCGTTCGAAACGTGGGGATATTTTAATATATTCTAGTACCGACGCTCGTCGTTTTAGTTTTACTATTTTATATTCTTATCCGTCGGTAACTGTGCGGCATTTCAACATCTATTTGATAACATTATTCTATGCCTTTTAGATACTTGGCCTTTCGTCAAACTATTTGACATTAGCTGACTAGTACACCATCAACACGACAGATCTGACATTGGGAACAGTGACAGTATACCAAAATTTCTGTAGGACCACTGACAAGAATCACACCAGAGGCAACAGGTATGTTTTCGTCTATTTACACGCCATACCCATACCCATACCCATACCCATACCCCAAAGATAACCTGCGACCTTCGTTAAATCAAAACGAAAGAAGAAAGATTTAAGACGAAAATTATTCAAGGTAAAGTATCGTTACTTGGGTTTCATACTGCAGTGCACAGCTCAATACCTTGAAGGTTTTCAAATCAGTGGCCATAATACAACAAATGAAAATTCATTGGAAAAATCCCTATCAGCCTGAATGTTCACGAATTCGACAAAAAGCTTATTAGTGCGAAAATAATTCGACGATCTGAGAGACGAGAAGTCAGTGATTGAAAGTTAATGACAAAGGAGCGGCAACATTTTAGAGGCGGAAAACCAAAACTTGAAAATTAATGTAAAAGCGACAGTTCAGTGCACATTGCCAAACGTTGTTTGGGTACTTTACCAAGGCACTGGCTGTTCGAAGAATTCGTTTTAAGGAGCCACGTGATTACAACTCTCCAAACATTTTGTTCTAAATCTCTGTTCAAAATTCCTCGTGACATGAAAATTCGAATCTTTTGTTTTCGAACTAATAGTCTTTCGGGCTTGTGTGGATATTGATGGATTTATTTACTTGCTTGTCTTTGAAAACAAGGAATACCGACATTTCATAACTTTACCCCACACTTTTTCTCACTTGTAGTTTTCAGTTCAGATCATAGGATTTCATTGTTTCCAAGGGGTTGTCTTCCTTTTATCATTATTTTAGGTCTTTTAGGTACTTGGCCTTTCGTCGAACTATTTGACTTTGACTGACCAGTAAACCATTAACATGCGAGGTCTGACATTGCGAGCAATGACAATGTACCAAAAGTGCTGCAGGACCACTGACATGAATTGCCCAAGAGTCAAGGTTCCGTTAACTTGTAAACATCATAGAAGCTTCTAGGTTTTACTACACGTTTGTTCTCCTGTGTGTCATCAAAACATGACCGACATTATTTCGATATGGGAAAGGGAAGTGTAAAATCTACTAGCCAGTCATTCAGGCATATGTCTATTAATGCACAATGACTCACATCTAGTTTCAAGGCATGTTCTCATAAAAACCATTAAAGCTAGCAAAAACCGAAGACCCATTGTTAATTAAACAACCGTGTCAAAACATGATCGAAAATCATATGATGAAAAGTTTCGAGAAGTGATCTCAGAAACAATGTTGATGTTCTAAGTTGTGATTATTGCACTTTCGTTTTGTGAAAGACGTTTAAATCATAGTATGTGAACGTTTTACATAAATCTGAACTGCTATTTCTGAGATAGCAACCTTTTAATCAAGAGTAATGTAGACGCTTTTTCTAGGGTCATGCAGGATCTGAACTAGAAGGATCTTGACCTCGTCACCACTGGCAACGGACTAAAGAAGTCGCTGAACCACCAACTCAAAACGACACCAAAGTCAGAAAAATCAAAAATCCCGGAAATTATCTCTTCCATCAGGACGTGCGCCATAAGATGCTATCTTATCCAAAATACAAAAGACTATAAAGGCGTTTAAATTTCGTTATTAAAACGTTTTGGACTTGCTGATAGGTGCAGTTACAGTTCTGCACGTGTGACAACTGTGTGGTTTCCAGGTCGCTGTAAAATATTTTAAGTGTTGGCTGGTTTTTAATTGCAAGATGGGTTCTTCTAAGGTATAAAAGCTTAGGCCGTGATGACACACTTTTAATCCATGGACAGATCTGCCCATTTATCAATGGTATTACCATTCGCTTGGACTAGAGGTTTGTTACTTTTCTAACGCACTTTCCAATCCCGCCCAATAAGGCACTAACATACAAACACAAGCCCTAAAATACGAAGACATACACCACAAGTTAATCTAAATGGCGCTCAAGGTCGCAAAAGCCATGCTGAATGGAATATTTGAATCCCTGTGCCGATGCAGAAGCAAGATGAAGCTGAGCAGTGCTTCCCGTGGTCGATTCCTGCCGGTGTAGGGAGAAAGATTTTTCAATTGATGTGCATACGGCAAATTGAAAGCAATTGATAGGTCGATTGTTTGTAAATTTTATCAATACACTTTTTTCCTATTTACACGCCATACCCATACCCAAAGATAACCTTCGTTTAACCAAAACGAAAGAAGAAAGATTTAAGACGAAAATTATAAAGCTAAAGTATCGTTACTTGGGTTTCATACTGCAGTGTCTACAGTTCAATACCTTGAACGTTCTCAAATCCCTACCCATAATACAACAAATGAAAACATTTTAAAAGGGTTCTATTAGGCCGAAGGTTCACAATTTTGAGAAAAAGCTTATTAGTTCTAAAACAGTTTGACAAGGACAAGGTCTTTTCAATAGATGTGCGTGTGGTTAATTGAAAAAAGTCGATTTTTCGATTATTTGTAAGTTTTATCAATGCATGTTTTGTCTATTTACACGCCACACCCAAGCCCCAACAATACCCCCATGACCCTCGGATAACCAAAACAATTCCAAAAGATTTAAGGTGCAACTTATGATGGTAAACTATCATTGCTTGCGTTTCATATTGCATTTACTATAAATAGTGTACAGCTCAATATGTTGAATGTCGTCAAATCCGTACCCGTAATACGTTAAACAAAAACGTTTTTAAAAAAAGGCCATATCAAATTGCTAGATTAACAACGGTTTCAGTAACTTAATCGAAGTTTATTTGGTGAAAAGTTTCGAGATGTGATCTCAGAGACACCGTTGATGTCATAAAATATGATCGTTTCATTTTTGTTTCGTGAACGGAGTTTAAATCACAGCATTTGAAAGATTTGCCTAAATCTGAACTGCTATTTCTGGAGTTTTTCTAGGGTCATACAGGATCTTAACTAGCAGAACCTTGGCCTGGCCCTCACTGTCAACGAACCAAAGATAGCATTGAACCATCACTTTAAAATGACACCAGAGTCGAAAAGGTAAGAAATCCCAAAAATTGCCTCTTTTTTTGAGGGCGTGAACCATGAGATGGTATCAAGGTTCCGTTCACTTGTAAATATCATTGAATCTTCTGGTTTTTAATAAACGTTTGCACTCCTGTGAGTCATCAAAATATGACCGACACTTCTTTGATTTGGAAAAGCGAAATGAAAAATTTAGTCGCCAGTCATTCAAGCATCTGTTTTTATTGATGTACACTGTTTCACACCTGATGTCAGGGCACAGTTTCTCAAAAACCATAGAATTTAGCACAAAAAACAAGAAGCGCACCGGCATTAACAACAGGACCGAATTTCATTTAAAGAAAATGATCCAGATGTGAAATACGGTTAGTGCTCTAAAATATGAGCATCTCATTTTCATTTTGTAAAAGGTATTTATATCATAGAATTGAAATTTTACATAAATTTGAACAGCTATTTCTGATACGAAACTTTAAAGTTAGAGAAATATAGACGTTTTTATTCGCCCGCATATTCATATGTGAGTGTTTGTCATCTCTGCCTGCCCGGTTGTCCGGGCGTCCGGGATACGGCGTCCACAGCTGTATCTCTTAAATCCTCACAGGACCTTGATGAGATTTGGCAGATGTGTGCTTCTATAAGGCTGTCGACAGTTGACGACGAATTTCGGACGGATCCGCCTACTGGTGGTATTTTTTTCGTTTATTTCTGTTTCTTCAAAGGTCATCGGATTAAGTTGGCTCATAGGCCAATAAGATGACGCTATCCTCTCGTCTTCGGATGACACCTAATGGCAAATTTTACTGCCCTTGAATATATTTTTGGAGCCTACCCCTCCATCAATCAAACCACTCTAAGGATGATTGTGAAAATTGGCATATATGTTCTTACTGTGAAGAAAGCAGCTGACAACGGCTTTCCGACGACTTCGACTACCGTGACACCTCCTAGTGGCATTTTCCTTTGATTTTGCGACCAGTCCATGGCTCTGCAAGATCTTTATTAAATTTAGCAAGTATCTTTATATTAAGTTGACAACGGATGACAATGATTTCAAGACGGATTGGACTACCGGTGTGCCTCCTAGTGGCAATTTAATGTTTTTTAAGTTTACCTAAAGTCTGTATATTCAAAGTTTCTCTGACGGATTTTCATAAAATTTGGCAGATAGGCATATATTAGTGAAATGGTGCCTGTCTTTCATTTCCGGATGGATTGGGAGTATTTTGCGGCACCTAGCGGCTATTTTTTACTGTTTCCGAGTCTTTTTGTCGTCCGTCCCTGTGTCAACCAAACCGCTCTATGGATGATTTTAAAAATTGGCATACATGTTTTTACTGTAAAAAGGTCGGCGACGGTCTTGTTCTGACGAAATTGACTACTGTGGTGCTTCTTGGTGGCAACTTGAAAAATTTGATGTTGTCGGTTGTTTGTAAAATACACGTTTTTGTCTATGTACAAGCCATACACATACCCCAACGATGTGCTGCGACCCACGGATAACCAAAACAGGAGAAGGATTTCGAATGAAAATTATGAAGGTGAACTAACGTTGGTTGCGTTTCATACTGCATTAATATAAATAACTGCAGTTCGATACTTTGAAGGTTCTCAAGTCCAAACTCCCATAACACTAGAAATGAAACTGTTTCTAAAAATGCCCTATCAGGCCCAAGGTTCACGATTCCGACAGACAAGAAAGTTAGTTTTTCTGAAATTAGGCCACGAAACCAGAAGCCGGTTATTCAAAGTCAACGACAGCGAAGCAGCAAAATTTTAGTGGCGGTAAAACAACGTTTGGAAATGTAAATGAAAGCGAAAGGTCAGTGCTGGACTGTGCTTGGATCTTTTCCAGAAGCGTGTATTTGTGGACTTAAAAACCTTCGGAAAAATGAAAGCCGTGATTTCATACCTTCAGCAAACACACTTTCTCACTTCTAGTTTTAAATTGAAGCATAGACTATACCCAAGGTAGGCCCGGACAACTAACACGAATGTGACCAGTAATGTTCATCTGAAACCATCCTTGTTTGATTTGAAAAAGCGAAGTTCAAAATTTACTCGCGAGTCATTCAACATCTGCCTTTATTCATGAACACTGTTTCACACCTAGTTTCAGGGCAAAAAAATGTAAATTTAAGAAAAAAAAAACAAAAGCACATTAATGTTAAAACAATGGTATCAATCACACAGTGGAATTTCATTCGGTGAAAATAAATGTTTCAGAAGTCATCACAGAAAAACAGTTAATATGATCGCATCATTTTCGTTTTTTGAACGGTGTTTAGATATAGATTATTACATGGCGAGTGGATTTTGTAGAATTATCACCCTCGGGGCTAACGCCCTTCGGGCGCTAATTCTCCAAAATCCACTCGGGCTCTAGATAACGGGGGATAACGACTGAGAACATGCAATAATCTGTTTATACCACATACTGAACGAGAAACATTGCAATGAATCGATCTACATGTACCTTTCTCCACTCGCCTCGGCTTTGTTGCTACTTTCTATGTCAGAGGCCC
The DNA here is from genome assembly GCA_002633005.1 of Phoronis australis. Lineage (NCBI taxonomy): Eukaryota > Metazoa > Phoronida > Phoronidae > Phoronis > Phoronis australis. Next base: position 4,890 of record NMRA01000407.1, on the reverse strand, counting down.
GGGGTCGGAGGTGGATACCTTTAAAAAAAAGCCGAGATATTTTTTGTAAAATAATGCTTTTACTCAAAACCAATTGAAAAATGAAACAAAATAGAAATAAAGTGAATCTATAAATTAAGGTTTAGCAACTGTTATAGCTTATTACACATTTTATCACGCTAAGCTTCGACCGGGAATATATCGTGTGCTAAAGTAGGTTACCACTGGTAACTGACTATAAAGGATCCCGACCACACGACACCTGCATTCAAATTGGAGATCGGTGATTTACAAGTGAGAGAACACGAGAGAAAAATTTCACTAAACCAAAATATCGTTTTTATGGAAAATTATGCGTATTATATTTTTCATAGCGTACAATTGTCAGTGCAATGCCCTTTGCTGAACATGCGATTGTTGCGCGTGCTCATTTAAGTATTCTATTTTTCACGTGCGATAACGTCAGCCGCTGATTGGTGTAGTGGTAAAGTCGGAGACTCGAAACTCTTGAGACCCGGGTTCGAATCGGACTCTTTTTACCGCCAAAATGTTATCTCACTAGTGAGATAACTGAATGGGTTATAATACGGTTGTATCTGCCATTCGAGGCTAAAATTGTGGTATAAATCATGGTATTTGACATTTTACCTAAATCTGAACTGCTATTCTGATACGAATCTTCAAAGTTAGAGAAATTTGAACGTTATTCAAAAGATAATACATGATTTGAGCAACCATGACCTCACCACTACTGACAGAGAATCGAAGAACCACCTACTCAAATGATACCGTAATTAGAAAGGTAAAAAAATCTCTGAAGTTGCACCTTCCGTGAGGGCGCGCCATGAGATGCTGTCTTACACGTTACACGAAGGACGATAGAGCTATGAACGTTCAAGGTCACAAAATACGTGCTGAATGGTGTTATCTGAATTCCCCTGGAGATGCCACAACCAGATGGAGATGAACAATGGTTCCCGTGACCGATTTCCATCGGCGTAGAGACGAGGATATTTCAATTGATCTCCGAGTGGCAAATTGAAAACTGTTGATTTGTCGATTGTTTGAAAAGTTCATTAATACAGGTTTTTGTCCATTTACGCGGTATAACCGTAGCTCAACGATACGCTGTGAGCCTCGGATAACCAAAACGCATGACGAATGATGTAAGGCGAAAATTATGTAGGTGAACTAACGTTGTTTCCGTTTAATGCCACTATATATTTAAGATGCAGTCCTACACTCTGAAGGTTCTCAAGTCCTGACACCCAATGATACGGAAATGAAACGTTTTTAAAAAGACCCTATTTGGCCAAGTGTTCACAACTCCGACAGAAAAGAAAGCTAGTTAGATCAAAACTGGTTTCAAGATTTATGATACCAGAAACCTCAACAGCTGCGGAACAGCAAAACTTTAGTGGCGGTAACCACTTTGTTTGCCTCCTTTCCAGAGGCACAGGCTCTAAGAAGAACTATTGTCAAACAGGCATGTGCTTCCAAATTACCGAATATTTTGCTCGAAATCGCCGTTCGGAACTTCGTGTCATGAAAGTTTGAACTTTTAACTTTCGAACTAATGGGGTTTAGGACTTGTGTTGATTTTCGAATTTGAAGACTTAAAAACCGTGAATTTATACCTTAGGTCATACCTTTCCTCATTTCTAGTTTTCGTTTGAGGACGTATAGGTTTTACTACTTCGGAGTTGTTGATTTCCTTTTAACCTCATTGTACATTTTTAGCGACTTGGCCTTTCGTCGATCCACTGGACTTTGGCTGACTGGTATACCATTAGCATGCAGGATCTGACGCTGAGAACAGTGACATGGTACGAAATGTGCTGCAGTACCACTTACACTAATGACACCAGAGACAAAAGGTTTGCTGCTGCTAAGCTGTAAATCTCCTGGAAGTTACTTGTTTCGACTGCATACGAGTTTGTTTAACATAGAAATGTAAAGTGAAACATCTACTCGCCAGTCATTCAGGCATCTCTTGGTTTCGGCTCACATTCTCTCAAAAATCATAGTATTTAGCAAAAGACAGATAGTAAAACAGCGGTCACAATGACAACGTCGAATTCACATAAATGGTAAATTTTCCAGAAGTGATCTAGGAAATACTCTTCATGTTCTAAAATATGATCACTTCATTTTCGTTTTGTGAACTGCGTTTAAATATTGGTATTTCAATGTTTTACAAAAATGTAAACTGCTATTTCTGAGATGAATTTAAATATTCAAACTGAGAGAGAAATATAGAGACTTTTTTAGGATCAAACAGGACCTGAACAAGTAGCACCTTGACCTCCCTATCAGTGGAAGAGAACCTAAGATGTCACCGATAACCGACACAAAATAAAACCGGAGACGGAAAGGTAAAAAAGACCCGTAAGTTGCAATTCCGTGAGATCGCACGCTGTGAGATGCTGTCTTTCCAGATACATCAAGGACAATAGTGGTGATTAAATTATGTTATTGATAACATTTGGGTCTTGCATTTACAGCTTTCCACCGGTGACAACTATGTAGTTTGCAGATTATTGTAATAGTTCTTAGGAGTTGACTGTAGTTTTGTTGTACTCTGGGTTGTACTCAAGTATTAGTGTTTGGATGTGATGACGCACATGTACTTCAAATGAATAGATCTCTATACATCCATCAAATCTATACACTAGACATTTGTTGCAGGTCTCGGTGGTACAATTGTGCAGACGCTAGCGTTCTTTCTAATCCCGACTAACAATTGCAGTAACACACTAATACAAGCGCTAACATACTAAAACAACGGCATGACTGAACCCAAAGTACGTTCAAGACCCCAAAATACATGCTGAATGGTGTTAATTGAATTCCTTTGCAGATTTCACAAGCAGAAGCAGTATTGAAAACAATTGATTTGTCGACTGTTTGTACATTTTATTAATACACGTTTTTATCTATTTACACGCCATACCCATACCCACGATACGTTGGACCTACGGATATCCAAAACGGAAGAAGTAAAGTAACGTTGCTTACGTTTCATACTGCATTAGCATATATAAGACACAGCTCGATACTCTGAAGGTTCTGAAGTGTTATAACGCCTATGATAAAACAAATTAGATTTTTTTTGAAAAGGTCCTGTCAAGCCAAAGGTTCACAAATCCGACTGAAAGGAATGCTACATAGTTCGACAATGTATGACACCAGAAATTAGTGATGCAAAGTCATTGGCAGGGGAGCAGCACACTTTTACTACCAGGAAACTAAAAATGTAAATAAAAGCAACATCTCACTGACCATTGCGAAACTTTTTGGATCCTTTCGACAGGCTTTGTCTCTTCCATGAAGTAGTTTCAAACAGGACATGGATGGACTTAGATCACTTTTGAATGACTATTTAATCGTCTGTGTAGTATCTCCTGCATACATCAATCATAATATGTATGACCATGATCTTGTTCTGTTCTGTTCTTGCTCTCAGTTGACGGCCTTTTTAAACTTCTTGCAGTATGTGGACACTATGGTTTACCACATGAATTTGAATATCACTATCAAGGGGGCACTGTTATGCATGTTTTTTAAAAGTTAATTGTTAGGTACTTCTATCAATATGGTGAACATTTAAAGGCTGTGCAATAGATGGAACATTTGGTGATACCATATAATGGATGACTGTGACATCTCACGGTAACGGAGAAAACTATATGTTTAAGCCTTCTGAGTAATTAGAAAATACCATATGTGTAGTCTCCCTGTCAAGAATCAGTTGGTTATCTCTTTCTGTGTTCCAATGCATAGCACACGCCGACTGGGGGAATTTGGACATGTTCAATATCTCATATATTTATGTGTTCAAGCGTTTTATAACTTTTTTATAAATTTGAAGGTACTCCGTGTACTGTTTTGAGGCTCGTTATTGTAAATCGACCCTAAGACAACGAATTTACCTGTTTTGATGTCACCTCAATGAAATTTCCAATGTCATTGCATGTGGTAATGAATCCGATCTCAAGTTTCCTTCTACATTCCGCACACGTGATCGTGCAGTTTGTAATAGGGTTTTTATTTTAAAATAGTGTTAGTATTGGTTAACTTTTGTTCAATCTATCACAATGTTAATTTTAAGCGTGGGTTTTACACGGTCAAATTTTGCTGCTGTTTACATTTACTCATAATATATATGCAATAAAAATTATCAAATCCCATCATACCCACATGTTTCTATCGAGTATCAACCAAACAGTCGCCTGGGTTTATATTGGAACAAAGCATGCATGTGGTGGACTGGGCGTTCTGGGTTCACCACGAGGTGATTGCCGTCAAAACCTTCGAAATGTGCGTTGGTTACTAAATAAATGTCAAACGAAGGATATTCCACTGGACGATATCAATAACACGTTTCTGTACACAGTTATCAAAAAAGATCACGGAACAGCCATGACATTGCTTAATATACATAGCAGGATATCGGGCAACGGACACAGCAAACTACTAACCTATTTTAAAGTCTTTGCCTGTGGTATGAATAAATCCGATATCATAATTCCTTCTAAAATACGTACGATGTCGAGTAAGTTACTGTGTCCGTACAATACGCAGTCGTGCGGTAATAGGGTTTTTATTTTGAAATAGTTTTAGTATTAGTTAACTTTTGTTAAATCTATCACTATGCCTTATTTTAGGCTTGAGTTTTACATGGCCCAAACTTGATGCTGTTTTCTTACATTTACTTAAATATTTCTGCAATCAACTTTGTTGTCCACTTCCTACCCATGATTCTATCGAGTACCAACAAAACAATCACCCTTGTAAATAATGCTAAAAAGCATGCATGTGGTTGACTGGCGATGTGATTGTCGTCAAAACCCTGTAAATGCGCTTTGGTTAATACAAAACGTTACCCGATGGCAACGGCAACGGCAACGG